>JAEIFU010003485.1:0-27966 GCA_018904235.1 Lordiphosa stackelbergi | reverse complement strand
TTTATTTTATTTTTTAAAATTAGTTATAATACATTATAAAATAAAAATATTATAATTAATTATAAGGGGGCAAGTTGAGGTCTTCGGCTCTCCAATATAAATCAAATTGTCTTAATGATAAGGAAACCGTTTCAAATAAACGCACCCCTAGTATGTCTCAAGAAATGGCTAAAAGACCTCTGCGTGGACGTCCGAAAGTAGATTTTAGTTATCAAACCGATGAACCTGTGCAACATTCCAACAAATCAAAGTTTACATCGATGAGGTCTTATCGCTTCTCATAGAGACAAACATAAGCAAACATCAATAACACGGCGTCGCGGATTGTGAAACTTCAGGATGATGTTCTTGACGGCATTGGAGGTGATTTTGTTGATAACCAAATTTTAATTGAAAAAGGGGATTTGACGGTATTGAAAATTGTAAATGTAATAAAAAAACCTCAAGATTGACTGAATTGTGTGTTAGCATATAATATTGATTAGTAACGAGTTTGGGAGCGATAGCATCGAAAATAAAAAAGTTGCTCATACTAAGATTTTTTCATAAACTTAACTTTTGTATGGCAGCTATACTATATAGTTGTCCGATTTTCATAAAACTTGTCGAAATTATTTGAAAGCATAGAGAACTTATAAATACGAGGTTCGGAGACGTTGGCATGGAAAACAAAAAAGTTTTTCTCACTAAAAGAACTTTTTCAACCGATCGTTCCTATGGCAGCTATAGGATATAGTCGTAAGATACGGTCGATTTTTTTTATTAAGAATTTAAAATATTTTTTAGAATTTTGGTGAAAATTTCATAACCGATATCACAACTAGAAAGTATTTATGGCCGCGGCTTTCATACAAGCCCAACCACTGTGCAGTGGCGCCGTTTGGCGATTGTGGCTCCATTTGGATGGCAGCCAGCGCATTAAGGGCTGGAGAGTTATACTTTATGTTTGACGCCAAAAAATATTTAAATTTTTAATTTTATTTATGAAGAATGTGAATTAAATTTGAACTATAATTTAAAAATGCATCATAAAACATTTATCACAATCAAAAAATTTCAGTTTAACATCAAATTAACCCACAACTTAAATTAGGGAAATTTTTTTGCAAGAGATGCAGCCCTGTTTTTAGCGATGGAACTTTAATTGGAACAGTTTCTGTTCTAACTAGATTTTCAAATAAGAAAAGGAAATCTCTTGAAGTTCTGGGACACCGACGGATTTTTCGAGCGATTTGCAAACCAACCGAGGACAAAATCTCTAGAGATTTCTGTGACACCCCCGAATATTGTTGGCCTCAGAGTCACGTGACGCTCAAATCAAATTTTACTCCTACTAAAATCGTCCGTACCGAAATTAAAGATGTTTCACATCAAAAAGTGTAGATTGCAGAAACGTTGGTGAAAATTTTGGTATTCATTTCATATTGTCGGTCAAAAATAATAAAATATTTACAAAAAATAATCCAAAATATTTAAACCAGTTCATTTTCACCGAACCAGTTTTAAGGCCCCCAAAGCGTTAGTGTCATGTAGTTAACATGTAAATAACATACAAAATGTAATTGCGTTTTTTTTAACATTACCAACGGCCGGTCACACTACAAACGAGCTACGATTTGTGTGTTAAGTTTAAGAACTTAAACGAATTAAGTAAACGTGCTAAAGGCCAAACTAAATGTGAAATAATCGTATTGTTGTATCGGTATCGTCGTTGTCGTTGCCAGCGTTTGTGTGTTCGTGCAATTGTAGTTGAAAAAAAAACTGGTACGAGAAGGCAGAGCGTTTTCTTACAAATAAAAAAAATTAAATTTATCTAGTGCAAAAAAAGAAGAAAGAAAGAAAAAAACCTAGTAGCAAAGTCATATAACACACACACGCACGCACTTGCATTTTCTGCACAGTTACAAATTTTTTGTTCTCTTTTTGTTTATGTGGCATATTGCGGCCCAAAATGAAGTGCAGTCCAGGGATAGGGACCAGGGCTGGGTGGTGTATTTAATTAATTAAATATTATTGTAATAATAAATGGTAATGCGTGGCAAAAATCAATGGAAAAGTGTGTTTTTTCCGAAAATGACTTCTTTTTTTTTTCATTTCACACTTTACACGTATGTGCGAATGGGAGAAAGAGTGCGAGAGAGAGAGAGAGTGTGTGTGTGTCGGAGCGCAACTCAACATGGCTGACTGACGTTACGTTTTCCAACATACCAGAGCAGCAACCGTGGTGGATTTATGTTGTTTTTTTTACCATAGGCAGAGTAAGGCCGACAAGCAAGAGAGCAAGTTTGAAAAATAGAAATTTGTTTAAAATTGTGTAGTTACAATTTCAGTTGCGGTTTAGCCGGCTGGTGGGCGTGGGTAAACGCCTGTTTTTTTTTTTAAAGGCGGTGACGCTACAAAACTTTCTAACAACAATAACAACTCTCTCTCTCTCTCTCTTTGCATTTTCTGTCACAGTTGTGGTGTGTTATACCAAGAATCACAAACGAAATTTTGTTAAAAAACAAAACGAACACACAAACAAACAAAATCAAACAAATTCTTTTCCTTCTCTCTGCAATAAACAACAAAAGAAAGTGTGTGTGTGTGTGTAATTACAACAACATCAGCAAGCAGTGTCCTTTGCTACCTCTCTCTCCAACTCGAACTCCAGCCCTAGAGAGAGCCGTCAGTCAAGATGACGCAACCGCTTCCCATACGCTTTCAAGAGCATTTACAGGTGAGTGTGAAGTTTTTCTGCCCCCTCTCCCCGCTCTGACATTTACAGTTGGTTATGATTAGAGTTATATTTGTCCCAATTCAACCACTTGTCGCTCTCGCAAAGCCTGCAATTGTAGGCGTCACTCGCGCGCTGAGTCATGAATACAAAAATAATAATAATTTAACATTGCCCGCCAAATGCAAAATTTTTAAGCTAAATGGCAACCCTGCCCTCCGTACATTACAATTTTTGTTGATATTTTTTTTTTTTCAGGCTAAAACGAAAAGTGAGTCAGCCGGTCGAGCTGCTATCTCTCGCTCTCAATTGTTCTCCCCGCCTGCCTGCATATGTATTTGAGTGTGTGTGTGTGTGTTGCTTTGCCTTTCTTTGTTGGGCATAAAATTTTCCATGGCAAAGCAGTTCTCTTTAATTTCACCAATTCTAATTGGAACATGCAACAAAAAAAAAAATATGTTCCAAATGAAAACTCAGCCGGTGACAAATGCCGGCTCACACACACACACACACACACCAGCCACAACCGGTTTTCTTTTTGGCTTTGATTTTGATGTTTCCAGTTCGTTTTTTTGCTA
This sequence comes from Lordiphosa stackelbergi, assembly GCA_018904235.1. Classification (NCBI taxonomy): domain Eukaryota; kingdom Metazoa; phylum Arthropoda; class Insecta; order Diptera; family Drosophilidae; genus Lordiphosa; species Lordiphosa stackelbergi. Next base: position 24,672 of record JAEIFU010003485.1, on the reverse strand, counting down.
TTGTGATGCATTTTTTTATTTTTGTAGGCGAAGCAGCAGCACAGAATTGCCGCTGCTGAGTTCATTGGCTGCAGCAACATGTTAAGTCTCTCTCTCTCTTTCTCTCTATTCACCACACTTTATGGCAATGTTGTAACTTTAGCTTAAACCATTGTTGTTGTTGTTGTTCCCGTTTTGATTGAATAAATCAAAGATTTGGAAACCGTTGTCTTGAGTGTGGGTGAAAGGGATGTGCATACATATGTATATATATTTTCTCGATGTATGTTTCAGTCATTGATAATTTCACTTGTCGGTGTATCCATGTCAAACCATTTGGCATTAGGGCGTTTCACTCTGAAATGTTTCTGCTATATGTTGGTGTGGTTATCTTATCTTAACCAACCCACCAAAAAAAAACCAACCATCCATGTATACAAATAATTCTAATTTTTTTTATTGCTTTTAAAGCTTGCAACAATTTGTGTTTTTTTTTTTGTTATTCACTGTACCAAAAGGTACACAGAGTTTATTAAGTTTGTGCCAAAGTATGTAATAGGAAGAAGGAATCACTGACTGACTGATTATCAACCCAGAAATCTAGGATTTGGCACATTTTAGCGCACTATGAAACAAAATTTTAAAAATTTGACCGCGAAGTGGGTGAAAATGAAATAAAAGACTTGAAATTTCCCACTAAACCAAAAGCTCGTAAAAAATATCGGCTAAAGATACTTACGCGAAACATCAACGTGCAAAACTATCGAGAAAACACTCGCAAACGATCCACAAATTAATCACCCGTCGCTCAGTTTGCGGCAGAGAAATTTACCTTCTCGATAGATTCGTTTGCGAGCCTTCTTCCATACCTTTTGTGACTCACTTTACCAATCGATTGCGATACTTTTTCGATACAACAGCATCGGTTGTTTGTTTTTCGTCAAGGGAAGGTTGACCGAGATTGAAAAGAATTGTTTTTTGAAAACAAAAATCAAAATAAATACTAAAATGTATGTACAGCTTTACTGATTCTTTACTATAAGAAAATTGGCCTGAATACCAAAGATATGTCCATTTCACTGTTAGCTTTTTTTTAGATGTCGCGTTCTTCATAATATTAAAGCTTATAAAAACAAAACTAATGTAAATAATTAAATATGATTGCACTCAATAAAAAGCTGCATTATTCCCTTTTATTTAAAAATTAACTGATTCAAAATTTTTATTTAACTTTCGTAGATTTATAATTGTCCGGCAACCTAAATTAATCTAAAATTATTTGAAGTGCAAAAATAGTATACAATATTACCTCAAATCATTTTCAAGAACATCAACTTGAATGTCTGATGGTATCGTTTGTGTTTTGAGACAGTTAATGCTCAGAATTAAATCACCCACTAATTTATTTGCATCGGCGTCCTTGCTTTGAAAGTTTTTTATTAATCCTTTGCATGTCAGCAAGAATCGGTTTCAAAAACAGCAAATATAAATAGTTGACGTCATTGCCGCACAATATATTTGCTTTGTGACACTTTTCCGTCAATAGATTGCAGAATGAAAATGCCATTTCAGCTCAATCCACTGCGTCGTAATGCGTTTGACTGCATTTTCAATGGATAGCCGCATTCATTTAACATTCAAACATTTTAGTCTAAAAAAGGCCAGATTTCCGGATAAGGAAACTAAAAAAGGGACAGATTTCCGGATAGGGGATGTTTGACATTTTTTCCGGCTGAAGCAGTTAAATACAGGATAGATCTGCCCGGAAAAAGGCCAAATTGGCAACAGTCAATATCATTTCATCATTTTTCTCCCTATTCACGTATCATATTCAAGCTTGAATGCGATAATTTGACAATAATTTCGCCTGTCGTATCACTTTTGAGCTCGAATGCGATACTCTCGCTTATGCGACTCACTAAACGAGGGATGCAAACCGTAACCTAACCACAATTTCAGCGTGATTATTTATTAACATCAGCCTTAAGTTCTGCCGCCAGTTCATCTTTCAATCGCATGTGTGCGCGCGTCCTTAAGTTAAATATAGTTTTGCTGATGGCCCCTATACAAGGTAGACTACTTATAGACCGAATTAATCCCTAGCGATGCCGGATCTCCCTATATTCACCGACACCTTAATATAACTGTTGGAAGACTACATTTCTTTTTTTAAAAATTTGCCAATTGATTTCTGTAAGTATCCCATTTCTTCTACGGGATGATATTCTCCACATTCTGTACCATATTTAGCTTTTGTAAGGAACTCTTACAAGATTTAAAGATAATCAAATGATTTCTAGAAATTCAATTTCTAAAATGTGCGAGGAGTCACCCATTTGTTTTAGAAATCATCAAATATTTCGAACTTGAAAGCGGTCCACAGGGACACCGAAACCTTGGTTTCGTTAGCTACAATACTGAACCGAACCAGTCCTTATACATATCAGAACGGTTTGCATCCCTGTACTAAACACAACAAGAGCTTTAATATGTTAATGATTTTCAAAATAAAGAAGTTGATGTCACAGCAATATTTTAGCAAATTCATAACAATTTCTCTTCTCACAAAATTATAATACCCTTTGCAATTGTATAAAAAGTAACAGATTTCTCAATCTTGTTCTTTAGTCTTCTGGGCAAGGGGAGAACGACAGAATGTACACAACAAACTCGAATATCTGATGGTTACAACTTTATGGTACTCCAAACGATGCACGGGACCTACTGAAATGATCTTTGATTTCGCCCATTCTTCTTTTTGAAGAGAAGGCTTTCGAAGCTTTCCTCCTCCGCAACAACTAGCAAAGCCTTCAGAGCCTTGCACTCTTTTTGAAAAAACAAAGACGGAACCGCTAAAACCACTTTAAAATTTGTAACCATAACCGAAAAAAAAAATTATTTCTTATAACCGTAACCAAGACTGCAAACCGATTCTTAAGCGAACCCCCTTAGAAACGGTTCGGTTCCAATTCTTTGGGTCCATGAACCGAACCGCTAATACTTTTGACTTCTCAAACCTGAACCGAACTGATTGTCCCGTTTTTTTTCTCCACCCCCTCTTACTACGCTCACACCACTCTTTCCCCACCTTCCTTTCCATCTTCCACCGCTTTCCACTCTTTCCCCTCTCCCTCATTCTTACACATGTCTATCATAGCAACTGTCATCTGTCTTAGAGAGCCCAGAGAAGCATGGCATATTTGTAATACACACATTTTATTTGAACTAACTTTCCCTCTCTCGGCGCTTTGCAACACAGCTTAGTCCATATAGCTGAGCGGCCACAGTTCCGTTATGTGCCCCCATACAAACTTTTCTTTGGCGTTTTCACCCACTTCACGGATAAATTTTCCAAATTTTATTTCTTAGTGCGCGCCTGCATAACTAAACGAAGGTCTATGCCAAATCTTAGATCTCTAGGATAAGCCGAGTTGGCTGTGGGTTAATAATATGTCAGTCGGGTCCACAGATTCATAAGTATAGATAGAAGTCAAGGAACCTGTCTTGTAAAATTCAAGAAGTTCTCCAATCCAACGACTTTTCTCTGGGACATATTTATACTATCACCGTCGATAAAGAAGCGAATATGGTTCGAGCAGGAGAGCTTTTAAACTGTGGGAGCAGAAAAGGAATGCAACTATGAAGAATGTAATGTTAATGAAGGTTGCTCCAAATCACCTGGAGGATTCTATAATTACAGTTTGTTGTGGTGCACACACTCTAAATTTAGTTGTTAACGATTTTTTGAAGGAAGTTTAGTTTGACATTAGTAGGGTTCGCTTTATTTGATGAATTTGGCAACTAAAACAAGTGAGAAAGTCGATCAATCCCGACTATATTATACCTTTACCTGGAATAGGAACTGGAATGCAACGCTCATCTCTAAGTTTCTCTCTCTTTGTTGAATGAAATGCGGTGTTGGTTATGGACCGAACCTTCTGCAAAGTTTTAAACATATATTAACATAACCTTTTATCAGCACCGAGAACAAATATACGTTTTAATTTCGGTTTTTCATCTACTAATACAAACTTTGTACAATGCAAATTTCACATATATGTAGGAAATGGTACAGGAGAGACTAGGATTAACAAGAAAACAAGAAGCGGTCATTATTCATCCGCTCTCTCTCCATTAATATGTGTATGTGAGTGAAACTTAAGCGCGGGGAGTGCGACGTAGCTTGTCAGTCGATGCCGGAATCTTAAGAGCGAAACATAGTTGAAATCGTCAAGCAAAGTTTAAGTTATAATCATCCAACATGGGTTAATCTTAAGCAATTCAGTGAATAAACAATAATCTCATTTAAAACAATCGTGTCTTCGATCTTTTGGAAAAGAGGACACCACATATATATGCTGTTATTAATTAAAATTGGCGGCCTTTTTATAATGCACCGCACTATTACCAATGGGCACAAACGGACGAGAGAAAAGACAATGCAGCTAACCAAAATCTTTACCTTTCTGATCTTTCCTTATATTTGTCATTACACAGCCACATTGTTTGTACACATATGGTTATTGTTTGCGCATTTGCCTTTTCCAAGTAACTCTTTTTTGCCCTGAATGTGAATAGAAAAGAAAACCATTAAGGTTTTGGGTATGTGTGTACAAAGATGTGAGAGCGCGCGTCAGCTTGGCGCCTTTAACATGACAAGTTACGCTGTGATCTTGACGGTGGATGGAAGTGAGGAATGAACAATTTTTATTCGCTTTTTGACTCTTGATAAGTATGCTTGTGGACACTACAGTTACCATACCTGCGGTCGAAAATAAGCATTTTCCGGGAATTGTTTTAATGTTAGAGAGGATATCTTTCACCAATCAGGCCTTCTTGCAAAGGACATTCAATACTAGAACGAGGAACATTTGATTTCCCTTAAAATATACTTCTGTATAAGAAATTTAAATTTTGTACATTTTCTGAAAAAATGAGCTTCGAAATGGAGCCGCTTTTGCCTGCATGATTGATGGTAAGGAATTTGTTAGCATTGCATTGTTAGGGTTGGAGGGGGGGGATATTTCGATAGTCGTGCAGGCAGCAGTGTCAGGTCGATAATCCTGAAATTTCGATAAAATACAAAATAATGGTGATAATTTTATTGGGGGGTTTTCAGGAAAAGGAAATTTGTATTAAGCAAAGTTCGAGAAAGAGGGAAGCGGTTACACCATGGATTAAATGAATCCATTTCTGTTATTTTGGGTAATGCCTTTTGAAACTGCGAGAAAAGAGCATTACAGAAAGTCAAGTTCACATGTTTAGGGATTCAATGTTGTCCAGTAGTTAGTACGATCGTGAGGATTGTTAGGACTGCAGGCACGGGAAGATCCCCCCTTTAAGAGCTGAGCTAGCCGACATGCCCTCGAGCAGAAAATGCACATCCATAATAAATCATTGATACTTTCAATTACTAATTCTTTTTAATGATTATACAATTCAGCATTTTTAAGATCAAAAATATTTGGTTTCTTGCATACAAAAATAAAGATGGAAGAACTAAGATTGAATTGAAAATGTGAACGATTTTCTCATAACTTTCTAAAGATAAACATAGCAATGAAACAAAACCACCCTTAAGAAGGCAATATAATTGCCGAAATGCGTAGGAGAAAACCTGAGCCAATAAGTCTTTTGACTGCAGGAAGGAAAAAGGGCTAAACAACAACCCCAATTTACACCACAATTATACAACAACCAAAAATTTGTCTGCTCCGGTTCGGTTCAAACCGAAATATAAATAGTAGCCCAAGTATTAAATTAATAATGAGGTTGCTTCTTGATGCTTTTATCCACTGTATGAAATATGAAACAACAGACCTGCTCTCAAGTGGCCTAGTCACAGTTTCACATATCGTTGCCAGTGTGCCCACCCCCCATCCACCCCCCCCCCTCCCCTTTAAGTGTATCTTTTGTGTCTCAGAGCGTATCTTGGTTGGGTTTGTGCGTTGTCCGGCGGCGACGGCGGCCATATGTTAATTTGTAATTGACATAAATAACATAAGGCGCATCCAAAATGGGAAATCTAACTTTAGCAGCTCCAATTGTCACTGGATTTGTGGGTTACATTTGGTTATGCACTGATTGTGGTCCATTTGCGTGACTTTCTAAAAGAAAATGAGTTTAAACTGTTGTCATTTCATTAGATTTGCTCAATCTAGACGCCAGTTGAACCTCAGCTTGAACTTCCGATTAATTGATAAGTCTGTCTAATGATGATAATAATATTCGATCGATTGATTTCTAAATGATAGAACGCAATTTGCAACTTTTAAGCAATTTGCATTAGAAGCGAACGGAGAAGAAGAAGAAGCTTTGATTAACACTAATTTAGGCGGAAAAAGAAGGCGTTCTTCTGCGCAGCTGGCAAAAGAAATCGTAAACATTGCGGGAAAAGTTCAAGGTTTCATTCTCTCATTTCTCTGTTTACCAAAAGAGTCTGAGGAGAGAAATATGCATACATTTGTACGTGGGTTTGTATGTGTGTGTTTGTTTAAATGTTTATTGGCAACTGTTGAAAAAATAATGCATATTTCTGTTCAATGCACTTGAACAAAAGCCAGACGGAGAGAAAGAGAGGGAGAAATTGTTGACAATCCAGTTTTGAAAATTCATTAACCCATCTGCCATATCTGCGAAACTTTGAATTGTACAGTTGTTTGTTTGCTTGTTTGTTTGTCTGTGTGCGTGGCGATATTGAAACATAAAGAACATTTTCTTATCAGGCGGACAATCACTCGGCGGCGTCTGTGTGCGCGCTCTGAATGTGGATCTGTATGGTTGGTGTTGGGGTTGGGGTCGAGGGCGGGGGCGTGCTGACTGCGTGCGTGCGTGTGCCTGGTACTCCCCTCATTTGGAAACTGAAAAGTCACACAAAACATTTATCAATTAGCGGACCCGCGGTTCAACTTAATTTGTTTGTAATTACAATTCATGATCCGCCCGCCCCAAGGCGCCGCATCACTTGAAGAGATTTCGATTTTTTAGTATAAATTTTGTAAAGAGATTGCAAATATTTGGAAAGTTTCTAATTTTGAAAACCTTTTTGATTATATTAGGTATAAAGGTATCGAAATTGAGTGTGTAAATGATTACACACTTTTATTTGTCAAAAATGGACACACATTTATTTGGCTGACATGTGGTTGCAACAAGACGGTGCCACATGCCACACAGCAAGCGAAACTTTGCGATTTTTTTGGTCAGTTTGATCTCTCCGACTTCATGTCAATTTAACTTGATTTAAAAATATTGCAAATCTTAAAATTTCCTTAAACTGATTACCAACGCCTGCGCTTTCTTAAATATTCCAGGGTTTGAAAAAACTACCAGTTTTATATTTCATTTGCTTTTCAGTTTGCTGTGCTTTGACAAAATCGTAGTTCAAAGTTTGATTTGTGAGTTCAAACCCCGATTGAAGCAAGTTCTACTTTTTCTCATTGCTAACTTTTTTTGGTAGATTAAAAATTTTTTTTTTTTGGGTTTGTTTGCATTTTAAATTTTTTTTTTGGCCGGCACTGGGGTTTAGGCGAGGTGCTTATTCGTCCTCAGGCTAAGATGTTTCAAAGACGAAAACAATAGATGAAGGCAGAGATGAATTTGAAAGAACAAGTTTCTTTTCAGTCAAACGATAAAATAAAATCTGGTCTGCTCTTGGATTCAAACACACGACCCTACTTCCAACACATAAGTGTCTATCCCTCAACGCCATTGAAACCTCCGGCGTTAGTCGAAAAAATGTGATCCTCATTTGGCTTCATGCTCCGGAGTTAGTCGTAAAAATGTGAAACATATTTGGATTGATGTTGAATAATATTAAAATCGAAACTAAGTTGACCTTGGCAGCTGTAAAAGGCTTGTTCTATTTTTTGATTTATTTGCCTGTGCCCTGTGCCCCTGCCCACGAGCTTAAAAAGATAAATATAAAATCTTTGTATGAGGGCTTCTAAGGACCTGTCTTCTAGCGCAAAATCGCAGCTTAGGCCTCATCCTAGCCACAGGTCCCGAAAAACGGAATGTCTTAACTCTTAAAATAATGGATTCAGAGTTTTCAGAGAGGGAGAATGGTCTGTTGAGTCTAACAGTATAGTTAAATTTGTATTTGGGGCTTGAATATAACGTGCGTAACTCAGGAAATGCTGATATGTAACAGACAGAAGAAAGAATCTGCGATCAATATTTTATATCAGTTAAGTCGATACAGCCACATCTGTCTTCCTATCCATATTACGTACAGATCTTAAAAATGGTAAGAGCTGAAGGCATCCCATTTTGAAAATAGACTTCTTTTACACATTTTTACATCTGATAATTTTTCCATCTCTTGTTTTAATTAAATTTTTATTCTATTTCTATACTTATAAACAAAAATTAATTACTTTAAATTTGTGCTGAAATATGTGTGCTATTGAACTCTTCCAGCTTAGAGTGCTATGCTTTTACAACAGCACAGCTCCGAAGGTATTTCCAATATGCTTTTGCTATCGCAGCAAAAAGCAACAACACAGCTTTGCTTTCCATGTGAACTACGTTTCGTCAATGCACAGCACAGCCAAAAGCTAAATTTCAGTACTATTGCTATTTTGCGACACTTTTTATAAACCCTGAAATATTCAAATGAAAATTTGGGCAATTTTTGTTTTTTTGGTCTACACCTAACTCTTATATACTCGTCTTCAGTTGTTATCTAGTATTATTATTTTGCCCAGAAGTTTGCAACGCATAGAAATATTCATTTCCGACCCTATAAACTATATATATTCTTGATCAGGACGACGAGCTGAGTCGATTGAGCTTTGTCCGTCCGTCTGTCCGTCTGTCTGTCCGTCTGTCTGTTTCTATAGTCTCTCAGTTTTAAAGCTATCGAGCTGAAATTTTGCTCAGAGTCTTCTTTTTACTGCACACTGCTAATATGTCGGAACCGACCGGATCGGATGACTATATCTTATAGCTGCCATGGAACTATCGGTTGAAAAGTGGGTCTTTGTGAGAAAAACTTTTTGGTTTTTAATGTTAACGTCTCCCACTTTAGCAATTATTAATACTTTACGCTTTCACATAGATTAGGAAGTTTTTGTCAAAATCGGATGACTATATCTTATAGCTGTCATAGGAACTATCGGTCGAAAAGTGGGTTTTAATGAGAAAAACTTTTTTGTTTTTAATGTTAACGTGTCTCACATCAGCAATTATTAATATCAAACGCTTTTAAACAGATTTGGAAGTTTTGGTCAAAATCGGATTACTATATCTTATAGCTGTCATAGGAACTAGCGGAAAAGTGGGTTTTATTTAGAAAAATTTTTGTTTTAATGCTGGCGTTCTTAAACTCTGATGTATTAAAACATTTGCAAGGTTATAAAAACTCACAGCAAAGCAACAGCACAGCTTCGCTTTCCATGTGAACTACGTTTCCGTCAATGCACAGCACAGCCAAAAGCAAAATTTCAGTGCTATTGCTATTTTGCTGACAGTTTTTCAAACCCTGAAATATTCAAATGAAAATTTGGGCAATTTTGTGGTTTTTGGTCTACACCTCTCTTATATACTCGTCTTCAGTTGTTATCTATCCAATCTTCATAATTATCTTAGGTTCTTTGAAATGATCAATTGATTCCTATTCCTCCTATTTGCTTTAAATACTCAATTGCCCGTTAATTCTTAGGAAGTGTTTTGACAATCTCTCAATGATTAATATGGTAGACAGTTTTTTTAGACAATAAAGACGAGCCACTAGTCTAAATCATGCGTTATACGTTTGTGAAACTTTTCATTCCCACGGCGACAAACAATTTCACTACTTTACAAAAACAACCTACAAAGAATTTCTGATTTAGATTTTGGCAAATTCAGGTCTCTTATCAAATCGTTGTACTGCGCTTGACTAACGGATTCAGATTGACTCTTTAGTATTGGTTCCACAACATCATAATCACTGATTTCTTTGCCGTGAATTTCTTCATCGATTGATAGTTGAAAAGTTAAAGAGTCACTCTACGACACTTTGGTGGTTGAAAACGTAGCCGAAGAGTCCCGAGGAATTATTCTCGTGGCATTTTATAAACTTTACAATTAAAAACTGACTTTCAAAAGAGCCTGCTAACACAATACCCTGTTGGATCGTTTGGTCAGAACATATAAAATTTACATATTTCTTTTCAATTTATTTACGGTTTCTAGCCCATCAACCAAGAATTTGGCTTATTGCCCTCCAAAGAGGAAAGATTGTTGTTGTGCAGGTCTGCACTCGCCAACAACAAATCTGTAGCTAGGATAGAAAGACAGGAGTGCACGCATATAATTTTTTGTTTCTTTATGCAGGCTTATGGCTTTTCGCTATTCCGTTGCGTCAAACAATAACAAATGCGCGGCTTGCGGAATGGGCATGGGCGCCCCTGGTGTATTCTAAACTCAAATGAGAATTGTTTAAAGTTTCGAGTTTTTTTTACCATTCATTTCACACCTAACAAATGTTAATAGTAATCGTCTTTATTAATCTGAGCTCAAATGAGAAGTTTGAAAATTTTTTTTTTTTTGGCCCGTAATTTGTAAATTTCGCAATATTTTGGACTATTTAATTTATTCCTCTAATTTACCAACGCCTGCGCTTTCGTAAATATTAAAATGAAAAGGTTTTTGGTCTACACCTCTTATAGATGCGTCTTCAATTGGCATCTTAGGTCCTACCATTGGATCAACACCTATTTACCAACTGTTGCATTGTCATCTAAACATCAAGCGCTTTAATAAATACTTTTAAATCAATTTTGCGAATTTTGCGGTTTTTTCGACCATTTAAATAAAAGTTATACAGCCTAAGTTCAAGTCGAGGTTATCAACTATCTGAGTGCCAAATTTCATCCGAATCCATTAGGCCATTTTTGGCGTGATTGAGTAACAAACAGGCAAACATACAAGCTTTCACATTTATAATATTAGTAAGATTATCTCTTTCGGCACGTTCGTGCTTCTAGCTGGCTTAAGTGCGTTGATAGAGCTGTATCTGGATTCCTAGCCTGGAATGTGGGGTAGTAATCAGAAAGCTTATACAACAGTCTTGCCTTAGGGTTTGTTGTTGTTGTTGTAACGGCTGTTTGGGGAATCCGTATGTACATAGAAAAGAAAGAAAAGAGAAAGGGGAGGGTAAAGATTAAAGGGTTGTTGAAACTATTCCTTGTCCAGATCGAGGAAGGAAGCTGCCTCGATCGGATGGGTCCAAAGGTCTAGTGTAGTGAGGTCGGTGGGATTTAGGGGACATTTGAAGAGGTGGTTTGTGTCGTGTGGGTAGTTTCCGCATTTGGGGCAATTATCTGTCACTTCTTGGTTTATTCGGGCCAGATAATTGTTAAGGTAACTGCTTTGGCCCCAGTGCAGTTGCGCCAGGGTGGATCTCACGCGTCTGGGTAGTGATTCCTCCTCCTGCACCCAGTGGCCACTCGTAACGCTGCGTTTTGCGCTAGTTGCATGTTACGCCACTGTATATCACTTATGACGGGGGACCAGATGGGTGCGGCATAATTTATCATGGATCTGCCGATAGATTTATAGGTGATGGTTATGGTTTCTTTATCCTTACCCCACGAGCTTCCTGCTATTGCTTTTAGTTTTTTGTTCCTGCTTCTAACCTTCTTTATCACATCCTCCGAGTGTTTGGAAAAGGTTAGTAGGGGGTCGAATGTGACTTTGAGGATTCGGGGGTATTTGACCGTGGGTATTGTTATGCCTCCTATATGTATATCTAATGACATGGTTACCTCTTTGGTCCAAGTCGAAATGAGTGTGGCTGACGATTTGAGGGCAGAAAGGCTTTAGGGTTTGTAGAGTATACTGCTGGATCTGGAATTCATCTGTGTTGATGTGGCGAATGTTTTTCGTCTGTTTTCAGGTGATTGTACCTTCTACTTCTGCTGAAATATGCTCGTTTGACAGGTTACCTGTGCTTAAGCATTTAAAATAGACACTCGAATTTCAACCCCTGCATAGATTACAAAGGAGAGGCATGGATTTGTAAGAACTTCATTGCGTATTCATTGAAGTGAATGGCTCGGTAGCTTTAATTCGTGTTCTGTTCCATATATCAGAGTTGGACACTTTATTAAGATGTAAATCTCCAATGTGTTTGAAAGGGTGGGGAAGGCTCTATTTACTGCTCAGCTGTCCCTTAGCCTCTTCTTCTTCTTTACAGTGAGGACACACATGCTTATTTTGGCGTTGCGTGTGTGTGTTTAGCCAGGCGAGAGCGCGCTCATTTAGCACTTTTTTGCTGTAGCTAAAGGGAACAGTATAAGCTCGTATAGAGAGAGAGCGAGCTGTTGTATACACTTTAGATCAGTGGAGCCCAAAAGGCCAAAAGCCTATCCAATGGGGTAGGAACTCATAATACCGCCCGCGTTGCAGCCGACACACGCATATAGAGAGAGAATACGTGCGCTTGCTCTCTCATTAGGCGGGCTTTCGTCTTTTTCTTCTCTCACAAGGCATTTGTTCGTTTGTTAGATACACACGCGCTCTGACCCTTACTCTACTTCTCCTACCAATCCCTTGTTAAACTTTTTTAAAACATTTCTTTTCTTCTTCTTGCAGCTCACAAATGTCGGCATCAATGCAAACTCCTTCTCGTTCAGCACGCTCACCATGGAGTCGGATAAGTTCATTTGTGTGCGCGAAAAGGTCAACGATACCGCCCAAGTGGTCATCATTGATATGAACGATTCGGCTAATCCCACGCGACGTCCCATATCCGCGGATTCAGCAATTATGAATCCGGCCAGCAAGGTGATTGCGCTCAAAGGTAAGTAGTCTCGGATGCACTGGCTTCCTAATCTAATCTAACTTCCTTTTTTTGCAGCGCAAAAGACACTGCAAATCTTCAACATTGAGATGAAATCCAAAATGAAGGCTCATACAATGAACGAGGATGTGGTCTTTTGGAAATGGATATCGCTAAACACTTTGGCCCTGGTAACGGAGACGAGCGTTTTCCATTGGTCCATGGAGGGTGATTCGATGCCACAGAAGATGTTCGATAGACATTCCTCCCTCAATGGCTGTCAGATAATCAATTACCGTTGCAATGCCTCACAGCAGTGGCTGCTCTTGGTGGGCATATCGGCACTGCCCAGCCGTGTGGCGGGAGCCATGCAATTGTACTCGGTGGAGCGTAAAGTATCGCAGGCGATTGAAGGACATGCGGCCAGTTTTGCCACCTTCAAGATTGAGGGCAACAAGGAGCCGACCACGCTGTTCTGCTTTGCCGTACGCACCGCCACCGGAGGCAAATTGCATATCATTGAGGTGGGCACCCCACCGACGGGCAATCAACCGTTTCCCAAGAAGGCGGTGGATGTGTTCTTTCCGCCCGAAGCGCAAAACGATTTCCCCGTGGCCATGCAGGTCTCCGCCAAGTATGATACCATCTATTTGATTACCAAATATGGTTATATTCATCTCTATGACATGGAGACGGCCACGTGCATTTACATGAATCGCATATCGGCTGATACGATTTTTGTGACAGCTCCGCACGAGGCGAGCGGCGGCATCATTGGGGTGAATCGCAAGGGACAGGTGCTGTCGGTGACGGTGGATGAGGAGCAGATTATACCCTATATAAACACAGTGTTGCAGAATCCGGATTTGGCTTTGCGCATGGCGGTTAGAAACAATTTGGCTGGAGCAGAGGATTTGTTTGTAAGGAAATTCAATAAGCTGTTTACGGCAGGACAATATGCAGAGGCAGCCAAGGTGGCTGCTTTGGCACCCAAGGCTATTTTGCGTACACCACAGACCATACAACGATTCCAGCAGGTGCAAACACCCGCAGGATCCAGCACTCCACCCTTACTGCAATATTTTGGCATACTTTTGGATCAGGGAAAGCTGAACAAATTCGAATCGCTGGAGCTGTGTCGTCCCGTCTTGCTGCAGGGCAAGAAACAGCTGTGCGAAAAGTGGCTAAAGGAGGAGAAACTGGAGTGCAGTGAGGAGTTGGGTGATTTGGTCAAAACCTCTGACCTGACCCTGGCCCTGTCCATTTACTTGCGCGCCAATGTGCCCAACAAGGTGATACAATGCTTTGCCGAAACGGGACAATTCCAAAAGATTGTTTTGTACGCCAAAAAGGTCAACTATACCCCAGACTATGTATTCCTCTTGCGCTCTGTAATGCGCAGTAATCCCGAACAGGGTGCAGGCTTTGCCTCCATGCTGGTGGCTGAAGAGGAACCCCTGGCTGATATCAATCAAATTGTGGACATTTTCATGGAACACTCTATGGTGCAACAGTGTACCGCCTTTTTATTGGATGCCCTCAAGCATAATCGTCCTGCAGAGGGAGCCTTGCAAACACGTTTACTGGAAATGAATCTAATGTCGGCTCCACAGGTGGCTGATGCCATCTTAGGCAATGCCATGTTTACCCACTACGATCGTGCCCACATTGCCCAGCTGTGCGAGAAGGCTGGCCTTTTGCAGCGTGCCTTGGAGCACTATACCGACCTGTATGACATCAAGCGTGCTGTGGTTCACACCCACATGCTAAATGCCGAATGGTTGGTCAGCTTCTTTGGCACTTTATCGGTGGAGGACTCTCTGGAATGCCTCAAGGCCATGTTGACCGCCAATTTGCGTCAGAATTTGCAAATTTGTGTGCAAATAGCCACCAAATATCATGAGCAATTGACCACCAAAGCTCTCATAGATCTCTTTGAGAGCTTCAAGAGTTACGATGGTCTCTTCTACTTCCTCAGCAGCATTGTCAACTTCTCCCAGGATCCCGAGGTGCACTTTAAGTATATACAAGCCGCCTGCAAGACCAACCAAATTAAGGAAGTGGAACGCATTTGCCGGGAATCGAATTGCTACAATCCCGAGCGTGTCAAGAACTTCCTCAAAGAAGCCAAACTCACGGATCAGTTGCCTTTGATTATTGTTTGCGATCGTTTTGATTTTGTGCACGATTTGGTTCTTTATCTCTATCGGAATAATCTACAAAAATACATTGAAATCTATGTGCAAAAGGTGAATCCCTCCCGCCTGCCCGTAGTAGTGGGCGGTCTTCTTGATGTCGATTGCAGTGAGGACATAATCAAGAATCTAATTTTGGTCGTCAAGGGACAATTCTCCACCGACGAGTTGGTTGAAGAGGTGGAGAAACGCAATCGATTGAAACTTTTGCTACCCTGGCTAGAGTCACGCGTCCACGAGGGCTGCATTGAGCCGGCCACCCACAATGCCTTGGCCAAAATCTACATTGACTCGAACAACAATCCGGAACGTTTCCTCAAGGAGAATCAGTACTATGACAGCCGTGTGGTGGGTCGCTACTGTGAGAAGCGTGACCCGCATTTGGCCTGTGTGGCCTACGAGCGTGGCCAGTGCGATCGTGAGTTGATAGCCGTTTGCAATGAGAATTCACTGTTCAAGAGCGAGGCCCGCTATCTGGTGGGACGTCGCGATGCCGAACTTTGGGCCGAAGTCCTGTCCGAGGCAAATCCCTACAAGCGTCAGCTCATCGATCAAGTGGTACAAACCGCCCTGTCCGAAACACAAGATCCCGATGATATTTCAGTTACGGTCAAGGCCTTCATGACCGCCGATTTGCCCAATGAGTTGATTGAGCTGCTCGAGAAGATCATTTTGGATTCGTCCGTGTTTAGTGATCATCGCAATTTACAGAATTTGCTGATCTTAACAGCCATCAAGGCGGATCGTACACGTGTCATGGACTATATCAATCGTTTGGATAACTATGATGCACCAGATATTGCCAATATTGCAATCAGTAATCAATTGTATGAGGAGGCATTTGCCATTTTCAAGAAATTCGATGTCAACACCTCGGCCATACAGGTAAGTGTGGTGGGGTGGTAGTATGAAACCATTTTGAGAGCAACTAAGTAGACTGGGGAAAAAAAGAAAGAATTGATCAAGTTTAGAAATGATCAAATGAACGTTTGGAGACCGTTCGAATCTGGCTGCCCTGTTTGGAACCTGTTACGGTTCGACAAATTACATAACTCTTTTATAAAATTCACAACTAAATTGGGATTTTAAAGAATTTCAGAAGTAGTCAGGCTGTAATATTGCAATACTAACTTTCAAAATTTATGTAAATAGAAGGTAGACCGGACGTATTCTACCAATTTCCAAAACAAAACCATTTTCGAACCCGAAAAAGATAGACTGAACTCTTGTCTAACGCTTCAAGTTACTTGTTAAATTAGGCGAATTTAGAAAATCATTAAACGATCTAAGAAATGTTTTAGAGTTTGAAGTACCTCCTTCTGCAGCTCTTTAGAGGTTAGCATATTTTATACATATTTCCAACTCACACACAAACTTTCCAGTTAAGAGCTCAAATAATTTCTGAAATATATGTACGATTATATATATCACAGTAATAAAATGTTTATTGAAATAATAACCCGAATGGGAAAAATACAAAGGAAAGGGATAATTAATATTCAACTTATCTGATCAACCAACTGATCGTCTCTCTCTGCCAATCGTCTGTCTCCTTGGCGGCGCTCGTGTGTAGTACCACCAAAGACATTCGAATATGAAGATGAGTAATGCCATACGATTTTTTCGTGCTGGCTTTAGAGCTGGCTTCAGGCTCTCATGAAAGCCAGAGAGAGAGAGCGCTCTAGAGCCAGCCGTTATCTTGTATGCATATAGCGACAGCCGCCCTGCAGGGAAAGTGTCTAACTTACAACCAGAAACTTGTTAAAAACTTGCAACTGGTTGCCCTACAAATCCAATGTTTCCACAAATATAAATTATAAATAGTTGACCCTATTCTGGTCTGTTTATTCACTGCCCTTGGTATATCGTTATCTGTCGGTTAACTCTTATTACCTACTTACCAGCTCGTTACAATTTAATTACAACTACCTCAAAATTTCTAAACGAATATTTCTTCTACTGTATGCCAACTTGTATTTTTTGTTACTAGTTGAAATTCATCATAAAGACTTATGTGTGCTATTCAAGTGCATTCTATTTTTAGATTTTTACGCTCATCTTTGTCGAGCGGAGAAGGTAAAAATTATGGTTTGGCATCTTAGAGATTATTTTGGTTTTTGGTACCATCCTCTTCGTTTTCGGCAACAAATTTCCCCAAGTTTCTCACAACTAGTGCTCGTAACTTTTGGACCTTCTGAATCTGTTGCAACCTTTTTGACTTCATACGATTCAGCAAAGTACCACGTTCTCTTGATTGCAACCAAATCTCCCACGACGTTTATGTGATCAGCTCGGCGTTTCTTGCCATAATTGCGTTTTTTGTATACCCGTTGCGCTTCTTGTGTGTTTCGCTTGCCTCTTCACGCAACTTCTGCCGCTCTTGATCATATTCAGTCAACAGGTCTTGATTCAAAAATTCTAATAGACGATTCTAAGGTTTTGCTGACTTCCCGTTCCATTATTTTCCAACAACTAACAACTCATTTCCAGATGCACTCTTGTAGAGCAGTCCTCCTTTTTATACCCTGTTCTCATTAAAAAAATGAGAAAAGGGGATCATGAAGTTGTGCAAATGTATGTAGCCAGAAGGAAGCACCTCCGACCCCAAAAGTAGAGATATTCATCCGCATCAACAGCCAAATCGATTTAACCATGTCCGTCTGTCTGTCTGTATGAACGCGTCGATCTCAGAGACTGTAACAGATAGAGCCACAATGTTTGGCATGTATGTAGGTGTATATAATGTACCCACATCGACTTGGTTTCAGATTTGGAAAATTCCACTTGCTCCAACTTTTAGCAGCGAAAAACTGTCTCTCTCTCTCTCTGTATGAACGCGTTGATGTCAGAGACTATAAGAGGTAGAGCCACCAATTTTTTCATGTATGTAGGTGTATACTGTACCCAGACAAGTTTCCTAGATTTGGCAAATTCCTCCTTCTCCTTCTTCTAACCGCGAAAAACTGTCAGAGCTACAATTTTTAAGCTTGAACCTAGTGACTAATATATATTCAGTAAGGACCAATATCTGTCTATTCCACTACACTCCTGCCCAAAATTATACGACACCCCGAAAATTTTAGTTTCGAACCTCGTAGAGAATGGGAAAAAGCATTATACAACGAAATCAAGTATACAGAATGAAAGTTTAATGAATTCTGCTTAAAATCTGATATTCTTATCTCTGATTGCATCTCGCGTTTTCAAGTAGCTGTTAAAAAAGCAAAAAAATTGAATTTTTGTCATGTCTGCAAGTGTATCAAAATAATACGACATATTTTAAATATTGCGGCTGGAGATAAAGATTTGGTTTCAATTAAATTTTTTTATATATCTGCTATCAATTTAATGAATTTGTAATAAAATGCTCCGTGGGCGTTTGTTATCCGACGAGGAAAAGGGAAGGATAAGAGCCTACAACGATGTTGGCTTTCATGTAAGCGAAACATCGCGGAAAATCGGTCGAGCACGTTGTGTTATCACCAAATTTTTGAACAATCCGGATGAATATGGTGTGAAGCATAGCTCTGGAAGAAAACCGAAGTTGTTTGACCGCGAAAAAGTCGCATAATACCTAAAGCTAGCAATTCGATACCTTCGTGCTCCACACTTGCCGCATGTTGCAGTACGCCTGTGTCACGGATGATTGTTTGGCGTACGCTGCAATCATCAGGAGTGGCATAGTTCCAGGGGAGCGCTTAAAAAGTTCCGCTTCTTTAAGCCGGACCACGGGCAAAGAAATAAAAGCTATTTCAAAGAAAGAAAAAACTTCAATTATGTTCGAGGGGATCGAACCCCCCCTTGGAGAGTCTTAAAAATGTTCCGTTCTTAAAGCCGCACCACCAAACAGCACGATTCAATTTGTGGAAATAAAACTGGGGAAAAAACCGGGCCTCGGTATAAAATTTTAGCTTTATTTTGTTCAATATTTATCATTTAGATAATATTTTTTGATGAACATAAATTTTGTCCGGAGGGCCCAGATGGGATTCGGCACTATTGGATAGATTTGCGTAATGATCCACTTATTTTTTTCAAACGCAATTACGGAGGCGGGTCCGCAATGGTTTGGGAAGTTTTTCATGCGTCTGGAACGCATGATCTGTGCTTCACAAGCTGCAGGATGAACAGTGGAGAATACAAAAAAGTATTGGAGGATCGTCTTCTGAAATTTTTTGAAAAAAATATGGAATGAGATCTTGTTTTTCCGCAAAATTAATATATATATATTTACAAGAGTAGAGAGACCCAGCGCTTCATAAGTGATCGCCATATAAATGTTTTGGATTGGCCAATTGAGAACATTGTAGGTATCTTAGCCAGGCGTGTTTACGCAAATAACAACAAATTTTGAGAATGTCGAAAGCCTCAAAAGCGAAATTTTGGCTCAATGGTCTCTTTTAGACCAAAATTTACTTACAAATTTAGCGAATTCAATGCCTAAGAGACTTTCGAGGTAGCAAAGGTTCAAGGTAGCTCTATTATTTATTAAATAGTGTTTATATACCATTTTAAGAATAAAATGTTAACTAAATCCAACAAATTGACATGCACTTTCGCACTTCATCACTAATGGAAACTCCTGTCCAATTTACAGCCTTCTATCTCTTACTGTTTAGGCTGTGCTATGATTGCAAATCAGTCAGTGAATTAGTAAATCTTTACGCCCGACTGACTGACTGATTACACAGGCCAACAAAATGACCAACTTTGTGAGGTGCAGCCCTATTGATTTAAAAATATGATAAGTTTATGCTCACTGATTCAAAAACTGGTTTCGATTTAGCTCCATCAGCTATTGTTTCCAAGATATGGCGGAAAAACGAAATAGTTCAATTTTTGGCACTCTAGGAATTATGGAGGCCACACTAAGCATGAATATGTGAATTTATGAGCTATTTGCGATAAAGTACATATCAATCCATTTTTAAAAAATCAAAGGCGCTATATAAGTTCAGCGGAAAGTTTCTAATTTGGCCTTTAAAGACAGACATCTTTCGATTTATTTCGATTTTTATCAAAATAAATCATCAAATTACATGGTAGACGGAAGACTTTTTTGATGAAATATCTTTGGAGTCTTTCTATTTCCTCGTATGTCCTGGATCTCCCCACATCTGAGAAACTATAACACATAATTGAACGGGCAGTGGCTTCAAACATTCGGTATTTGACACTATGTGGTACGTGCTGTTTATCCAGGGAGCGTATTCCATGTACTATTAAGAGCTTTTATAGAATCTCTAATTTTTGCCTGCATGTGTGAGTTCAGCGACATGTTGAGGGACAGAGTAATTTAAAATTTGAAGAAGGTAACCCGTTCGATTATTGCTGCGATGCGACCTCGGTTGTCTCTAACGACCATGTTTTTAGTTTTTTCTTTGCTGATCTGAGTTATATGCGCGAGCCTCCAACTAAAATGCCTCCCGAAAGCGAAGTTTTGAGTCGTCCATAAACAGCGCAACTCCAGAGTTGTTTGAAAACCATTTAGACAGTGCTGTAAGCCGTCCCATACTGAGGTTGTATTGTTTTCGTATAGTGCCCATCGATCGTTAAAAACTTCGATGAAACCAAAACCAATGCTGCTTTGTTTATAAATCAGGTTTCTTCGGCATTCGAGTCAAACGCAGCTCTGAAGAGAGTTAGAGATAGTTTTCGTTTTTCTTCCAGATACCAAGTACCTGAAGCAACAGAAAACCCGTACCTGAATCATTCTTCATATAACAGTTGTGATAGCTTTAGTTTTGCGTGTAAATGTTCAGACGTCCTACAGTTTAATCTTACGAGTCAGGTCAACGCTATGGGTCTGGACAATATATGCCCGAAGTTTATGAAAATTTTGCTGCCCAAGTTATTTCCACTTATAACACACATATGAACACTGTCTTTACCACTTCTACATTCCCTCGCTATGGAAGACTGCGAAGATTATACCCATTCCCAAGCCTAACTCGGAATTTCGCCCCATATCAATTCTGCCGTTTTGTCAAAGATAATTGAGCAACTTATGGCAACTCAAATAAATGTCTTCCTATCAGCAAACTCTAGCTAAACACATTTCAATCAGGTTTAGAAAGCAAAGAAGTTGCAACACAACAGTAACAAAAATTAGTGACGATATCCGCGAACAGGTTGGATGTTAATGTTATCTTTCTTAACCTATTGACTTAGCAAGGTTTTTGATTCAGTCAACCATCAAATCCTCTGCACAGCTAAGCAAATTATACAATTTCGCATCGTCCGCCCTTAACCTTATGAGCTCCTACTATGTAGTTGTCAGGCAATTCTGACTAACTCTCAGAGATCTTCCTTCCAATTTCTATCACGCGGGGTCCCGCAAGATCTGTTCTCGGACCACTGTTGTTCTCGTTATACATAAATGACCTTCCAAGTGTTTTGTCTAAATGTCAAGTCCAAATCTATATAAGTCGTCCTCTATGTAATATTACTGAGTGTGTGAATGTATCACAGAGTTGTCTCTTATTCATAGGCTTACCGTAATAATGGTTTATTATTAAACCCCAAAAACCCAATGGTATGATCATCATTTACAAAAAAATAATTAATAATAGTAGACTTCAAAAGATTCAAATATGTAACAACAAAATTAACTATGTCGACAAGGCAGACAACCTAGGCATAACACTCAACTAGCAGTCTATCATGGCAAGAGCAATATAAATAAAACTTCAGGCCGAACCTATGGTATGCTTAGGCAATTGTACTTGATCCAAAATCTGATACTGACTAACCTACGACTGCTAATATCCAAAGCATATTTAATACCATCTCTGGTTCTACGGAGTTGAGCTGTTTGGAAACTGCAGCGCAGCAAGTCAAGAGATGTTAAAGATCGCTTTAAATAGCATCGCAAGGTATGTGTTCAAAATAAGTAGATTCGACCAATATCAGTGGAGTAGATAGCATCTTGAATGTCTATGCAATTTGACTTAAACTGAGTTTTAACACAACTCCACTGAATTATAACTACTGCGGAGCCGGCATACTTATATGTATTAGATTGACTTTGCCGCCTACGGCGAACAAAGAATATTAAAATCGATTGGCATAGGTACACTTCTTTCGTGTGTGCTGTTAGCTTTGGAATCAGCTACCCAACAGTCTTAAAACAATAAGAAGCGCACCACAATTTACAATTAAATTAGAAGAAACATTTGCACCATAAAATTAGCATTAAAACCTCTGTTAGATTGCTAGAATAATTTACTCTTCTTACACCGACTGATCTATACATGTTATATTTGCCAGTGATTATCATTTTTGTGACTAATACAACAATTAACGAGAAAGGCAAAGCTAACTTGCCGTACCGAAGTTTTCATACACTTGAAATAGTCTTGTCTTAAGGGTTAGCGACTTCGACCAAACTCGCAGATCAGCTTAAAAAACATTACATATTACCCATGACCGTGTTTGAGAGCAGTAATATAGAGAACAAAACAGTTTTTCTTACTAAAAACCATTTTCCGAACGAACATTTTAAAGGCAATGCAAGAAGTAGTCATCCGATCCTCGGTCACCCGACATATTAGCAGCGTGCAGTAAAAAGAAGACTCTGTGCAAAGTTTCAGATCGATAGCTCCAAAACTGAGGGACTAGTTCGCGTAGAAACAGATAGACGGACAGACGGACAGACGGACGGACGGACAGACGGACGGACAAAGCTTAATCGACTCAGTTCGTCATGCTGATCAAGAATATATACTTTATGTGGTCGGAGATGATTCCTTCTATGCGTTGCAAACTTGGGCAAATTATAATACACTTTTCAAGTGTATAATAAGTCCTGTACCTGTAGTATTAGGAAGATCATCAATAAATACGTGATCTCGCTGTGGATGTAAGCACAAAAGGCTGTCCACCGTCGAGTATCCTTTCCTAAATCCGAATTGAAATTATTAGATTGCTCTAACCATCCACCCAAGATTCTAATCGCATAGCGCCGAGGTACAAATTTTTGCTATCGTGTTTATACAGAATATACCCCTGTAGTTGGTCGCTTCCGTCGGATTACCTTTTTTTTTTAAACTTTCTGGGAAGAATGCTTCGGAAAAAATTAAACTCATTAGTTAGCTTGCTGCGCTTACTAGTACATCTTCTATATATAGATTCTTACGCTCTCAACTTTGTAAGAGCGGAGAGAGCGCGATTTTCGTCGCCACCAAAAAAATAGCTGCCTACTGCAAAACCAATGTATGGCCGTTCGGCATCTTAGAGATTATATTGGTCTTTGGTTCAAATCTTTCTAGCTAGATATATTTAAATTAGATTGCTCTCAAAATGGTTTACTTCTCTTTTTTCTTACAAACCTTTTTCTAAATCTCATCCTCATTCCTCCCTCCCTCCCCCTCTAGGTGCTCATCGATCAGGTAAACAACTTGGAGCGTGCAAATGAGTTCGCTGAACGTTGCAATGAGCCGGCCGTTTGGTCACAATTGGCCAAGGCACAGCTCCAGCAGGGTCTGGTCAAGGAGGCCATCGATTCGTACATCAAGGCCGATGATCCCAGTGCCTACATGGATGTGGTGGATGTGGCCAGCAAGGTGGAGTCGTGGGATGATCTGGTGCGCTATCTGCAAATGGCACGCAAAAAGGCGCGTGAGTCGTACATTGAGAGTGAATTGATTTATGCCTATGCACGCACCGGACGCCTGGCCGATCTCGAGGAGTTCATCTCGGGACCAAATCATGCGGACATACAAAAGATTGGTGATCGTTGCTTCAGCGATGGCATGTACGATGCGGCCAAGCTGTTGTACAACAATGTCAGCAATTTCGCCCGCCTGGCCATCACTTTGGTCTATCTGAAGGAGTTCCAGGGCGCGGTGGATTCGGCGCGTAAGGCCAACTCGACGCGCACCTGGAAGGAGGTGTGCTTTGCCTGTGTGGATGCAGAAGAGTTTCGCTTGGCGCAAATGTGCGGGCTGCATATTGTGGTGCATGCGGATGAGCTGGAGGATTTGATTAATTATTATCAGAATCGCGGGTACTTTGAGGAGTTGATTGCCCTGCTGGAGTCCGCCTTGGGCCTGGAGCGTGCCCATATGGGCATGTTCACGGAGCTGGCCATACTCTATTCGAAATTCAAGCCCTCCAAGATGCGTGAACACTTGGAGTTGTTCTGGTCGCGCGTGAATATACCCAAAGTGCTGCGTGCCGCGGAATCGGCACATTTGTGGTCGGAGCTGGTCTTCCTGTATGACAAGTACGAGGAGTATGACAATGCGGTGCTGGCCATGATGGCACATCCCACAGAGGCGTGGCGCGAGGGACACTTCAAGGACATCATTACGAAGGTGGCCAACATTGAGCTGTACTACAAGGCGATTGAGTTCTATTTGGACTTTAAGCCATTGCTGCTGAACGATATGCTGCTGGTGCTGGCCCCCCGCATGGATCACACACGGGCGGTTAGTTATTTCTCCAAGACGGGTTACCTGCCCTTGGTCAAGCCCTATCTGCGCTCGGTCCAATCGTTGAACAACAAGGCCATCAATGAGGCGCTGAATGGTTTGCTCATTGATGAGGAGGATTATCAGGGATTGCGCAATTCGATTGATGGCTTTGATAACTTTGATACGATTGCGCTGGCGCAAAAACTGGAGAAGCATGAGCTCACGGAATTCCGTCGCATTGCGGCCTATTTGTATAAGGGTAAGTTCAATTGGGAGGGAAGAAGGGTTAACCACAAGGCAGAGAACTAATGAG
>JAEIFU010003484.1:0-27967 GCA_018904235.1 Lordiphosa stackelbergi | reverse complement strand
TAAACTATCATCGTATGCTGCTTAAGAAATCAGGAGGAAGTGTGTAGTATTTGGGAAAGCAGACTCTAGTGTGACCCAAACCCTCATAATTTGGGGGCTCGTCCGGGATGTGTTAAACAAATATTATTGCACATCAATCGCCAAATTGTTGTTGCATAATTGTTACCAAAACACAAAACTTAGACGAGCAAAACTTGTGCTTCCTAAAAAGAACTAAGAATTTATGAGAGTGAGTGAGACAAAAACCGAGACAAGCAAAGGTGGCAATTTTGCAATACACACAAAAAATTGCGCTGAACGGGCGAGACAGCAAAAGACGACAAACCCATGAAGAGCATCAGTGACATCATTCGCTATGAACGTGCATGTGTAAGCGAAAGGGACAACCAACCGAAAAGTGGAATGTCGTAACAGAGAAAGCGGCAAATCAACGGAGAAGCTACGGGAGTGGGTGAGAAATTCTGAGAATCATCCAAGACGAAGCCAAGGGTCGAGAATTTTCTATGTTGGTATACGTGATCAACATGTTGGCGCAATTCAGTATGACCAGAGAGCTGAATGCTGATGACGTAAAGAAGACGACGTAAGACGTAACACAAGAAGTCCAAACGTAAGCAGCAGATAAATAACAGAGCCATTACAGCGAGATGTTACGCAAGTATTACTTAACAGAGTTGGAAATTTAAATTTAATCAAAAGGAGTTTGAGAAAAGATTTAAGATTTTAGTTGAAGATTAACATTATTTGAGAAAGAGATAGAGTTTGCTTATAACTGATAAACTAATATTGAAAGAGAGTAAAACTAATGTAAGCAAAACAGAGTTATTTGAAGAAAATTTTATACTTGTAATAACAATGGTATACATAATAATATTATATGCATTTGTAACCATTAAACATTAATTTAAGTTTGATAATTTTCTATCTTTTTATTCCATATGTTGTAAACGAGATCACACAACTCACAGTGGTAGGGGTTAAAAAGAAAAAAACTTAAAGAGCTGGGATTGCGGTAAAAGGGAACAAAAGCCGAGTTAGAGAGAGATTAATTTCACATTTTGAGTTAGAGTTTGGAGAGGAATCGTTGGCCATAATAAGAGAACGGAGAAGATATTCGAAACACTATGGCGTTCACTAAAGATATTAAAGATTCATTAACCGAGTTTGATGGTAGCGGCCAGAGAGATATAAATGAGTGGATAACTGATTTTAAAGCCACGCTCAGACAGTACAGTGGAATGATTTACAAAAAGTTTATTTATGGCAGGCAATTGTTAAAGGGTGCAGCAAAGTTATTTGTCAACAGTGAAGACGGGTTGGCGATTTCGAGTTCATTAAAAGCAGCACTAGAGGAAGAGTTTACTATAAAGTTGTCAGCAAACCAATCCATAAGCAACTCGAGACAGTCTTCGACTGAACTTTGTCGTGACGGTTGTGTTTAGCTGCTGCTACGAACGCCCATAGTCAGGTTTAGCGAAAGTTGTAAACAAACGAGACAAAACAGAATAAAAGAAAAAACCGTTCAGCAACCAAGCCTTATCTATTTCTTAATCAATTGCAAGAACAACTTTTTACAAGTGCAAGTGAGACATACAATCACACTGAGCACAAACTGTGGCAGAATGGGGGATCCGCCTGATCCCCACTCAGGGCTACTACTAATCAAATGGACATAGACCAACAACTTAGAAAGTTCAAAAACAAAATAACAAAAAAGTTCGAAACACCTGGACCTAGAATTTTTGACAATTCCCGGATAGACAACGATTCGAACTTCTTCAAATGTGTCGCCCTTCCTAATAAAAAAGGTAATTGACTACAATGTGGAGGAGAAGTGAGGTTCTGCAAGAAAACGCGTATTGGCAGTTTGCCTATTGTCAAGACCAAAAACCAATTACAAGCTAATAAACTGCTTCAACTCAAAATGTTCTCCGATGGAATTAACGTCGATGTTTCAATCCATTCTTCGCTTAACCACACTAAAGGAGTTATTTACTCAAATGACCTTCGGGGAACTGAAGAAGAAGCCATAACAAAGGAGCTTGCTAAACAGCAAGTGGTAGAAGTGCGAAAAATCTTGAAGAAAGTAAACAACACACTACAGGAAACTGGACTTATGATTGTGACATTTGAACTCTAACACTACCCTCACATATCATGATTGGTTATGAAAGAACATCTGTTCGCCCGTACATCCCCCTTGCCAATGATGCCATAACTGTCTTCGCTATGGACATATTCATAAAGTATGCCGTAGCCAAAAAACTTGCATCAACTGCGGAGAAATACAACACACCAATATAGAAGAAAACGAAACATGCAACAACCATATAAACTGCATCAACTGTCAGGAACGTGGACTTATTGGCAACACCACAAGCACTCAACAAAAAAATGTCCCATATTCATTAAACAGCAGGAATTGCAAGCAATTAAAACCATACATAAGGTAGATAACAAAAAGCTTATGAAATATACCAGGAAAGGCATCATCACGATGGAGCTTTGTGCTCAGACGTCACAAAACAAGCAAACCAACAACGACTAAATTCAACAGACAACTCAACTTCTACTTCAACAACAACATCCACAGAACCAAAACCGTCGACTAATCAACAATCAGACCCACGAAACCCTGTCTCCTACTCCGACATGGAATTTGAAGACGAACCTACACCACCTAACAATAAATCTAAGACTAAGTCTACTACCACTCGTATACTACCCAAAAACATTTCTAAGAGAACGTTAAGACAACTTAAAAGTAATGATAAAAAAATTGAACCTCTTAGCAAAAAACCAACATCATACACTGTCCAAGATGAGGATAGTGCAGATTAAATTAGTACTTTACATTTGACCCGAAAAATATTGGTCTCCTTGGGGCTGTGTGTGCTGTTGTACTGCCAGCTAGGGTAACAGTTCACACAGTCCCCGGGAGACCAAGCTTTTTCGGGTAAATACTTTAATCACTGTAGTTAAAAACAAAAGTGTGACTTGCTCACACTTACTTTTGCCAAATCATACTTGTATTTAAAAATTTTTCTATTCTAAAATGACCCTTACAATCATCCAATGGAACCTTCGTGGCTATATTCATAACTACAGTGAACTACAAATAATTATAAAACAATATCAACCACACATAATTGCATTACAAGAAACACACCTTTATAATACTCACAAAATTCCCATACCCATTAATTTTTCACTCTATTCAAACAACTATTCACCCAGCTTTGGCGGTGCAGCCATTCTGATTCACAGCTCAATTCAAGCAAAAGAAATACATCTAGCTAAAGACTTCGATGCAACAGCCATTGAAGTTGAGTCAATAAAAATTCAAAATAATTTCGGCATACATTTCCCAAATAAAAATTTTAACGAAAGCAACCTACACAATGTTCTCAACCTTAATACAAACTCACTTATATTAGGTGATTTCAATAGTTGGAGTAAACTTTTGGGGATCCCAAAAAATAACACAGGAGGTAATACTATGACAAAATTCTTAAATAGCACGAACTTTATACTATTAAATGACAAATCTCCCACTCACTTCACTACACACAATACATATACCCATATAGACTTATCATTTTGCTCTCCAGACTTATTTCATTTCGCAAACTGGAAAATCATAGATGACCTTCACGGAAGTGATCATTTTCCTATACTCATTACATTATTTAATAATAACATACAAAATAAAACCAGAGTAAGCCAATTTTAAAAATAAACTTAGCGAATTGGGATGCTTTTGAAATAAAAACTGATCACTTCAATATGAAAAGTTCCCCTTCAAGTAATATAAATAAAAAGCAGCAAATCTCAATAAAATAATATTGCAAAGTGCCCATCTGACAATTCCACAAACATCAATAAACCATCATGTCAAGAATGTCCCTTGGTGGAACAGGGACCTGCAGACTCTAAACAACGAAAAGAAACAGGCTTGGAACCAGCTAAAAAAACGTATAACAACAACAAATATCATAAATTTTCGTAAAGCAGCAGCCAAATTCAAAAGAGAACTTAAATCCGCCAAAAATAAAAGCACTCTCTTTCTTTACTTCCGAAAATTCAACCACTTACAAAGACAAATCAAACTTGGTCAAATATAAAGACGCTTCTGTGGACTCAATAATATGAAACATATTCATACAATTATACATCCTGTCACTTTCCTTACAATTTCCGATAACCTCTCCATTGCAAATTCGTTTGCCGAGTTCTGGTCCGATCAGTCAGAAGACTCGAATTTCCCATCCCTATTTATTAGTAACAAATATGCCATTTCATCACACCAAAACTCTCCCATGTCACAAAGTGCACAACAAATAGAATCAGACATAACCCTAATAGAACTCTACTCTGCACTCTCTAGCTTAAAGGGACATACACCTGGTATGGACCGAATTTCTTATCCGATGATCTCAAACACATCTTCATCAGTTAAACTTAGAATCCTCAATCATTACAATAACATACTTAATAATTATATACCCCAAACTTATAAAACAAGCCTAGTCGTTCCGATAGTTAAGCCCAGTTCAATCAAAACATCAATAAGCTCATACCGCCCAATTTCCTTAAACTCGTGCTTTGCTAAAAAGTCTTGGACAAAATCATTGCAAAAGGGTTATGGTGGTTTGTTACCACAAACCAATACATACACTCAAATCAAGTAGGTTTCAAACGCGGTAAATCAGTTACAGACAATCTAGCGTATCTAGATCATCTGATAACAGATGCGTTATCCCATAAACAACATTCTTCAATAATATCACTAGACTTTAGCAAGGCCTTTGATAAAATGAGTCCATGCAATAACAACACAACTGCAAGAATGGAACATTGGCCCAAGAATATTAAATTACATTTTTAATTTTATGACTAAAAGAAAAATAAAATGCAGAGTCTCACACAGTATTTCTAATACTTTTCCACTACATAACGGAATCCCTCAGGGATCCCAATTTCTGTAATTCTGTTTTTGATTGCATATAATAAGCTTGCAAATCTTATAACTATTCAAGGAATCTCACATTTGCTGCTTATGCAGATGATTTTCACATTATTGTTAAATTTAATAAAACCAAACTCAAAAAATATTTGTCTCGACGACCTTTTTCGAAAAATTAACGAATGGTGTTCCTTTTCAGGCTCATCCTTATCACTTGATAAGTGCAAGCACCTGCATATATGTCGTAAACACAACTGTCAATGCTCGATTTCAACTCAAGACCTAAGAATAGAAAAAGTTGAGTATATGAAAATATTAGGACTTACTTTCGATGCAAAATATGATGGACAAAACACATAGACGACCTAGTCAGCTCTCTTTCTAAAAAACTAAACATAATAAAATGTCTTGCCAGTAACAGATTCAACTGCAATACACATACATTAATATCAATTACAAAAGCATTGATAGTTTCGAAAATTGACTACGGACTAGTATTCTACGGTAATTGTTCAAGAACTCACCTTAAAAAGTTCAAACCATCCTAAACTGCGCGGTAAGGACAGCTTTGGGAGCATTTAGAACAACACCGATTACAAATCTTTTGATGGAAGCTAGTATCAACACTGTAGCACATCGACGAGACTTTTACAAGCTAAACATAAAAACCTTTCTTCCTCAAGAAACTCACCCCTTCAAAAAAATTTCCCAATCTATTCAAAATAGAAAGAACTTTAACAATAAAATACCTTCAGCTATAACTTTCTCTATACAACATTGTGCCAGACATAACATAAGCTTCTCATTACAACGGAATATAAAACTAAACAACCATTCTATAAATTTCCAACTGATTCAATAAATACCGAACTGAATAAGCTAGACAAAAACAACACCCCCGACTCTACATACCAACAGCACTTTCTTCACATAAAAAATCACTTAGGTAATTATAGTTTTTTGTACACCGACGGATCGAAAACAATAAATAGTACATCTTTTTGCAATAACAACTGAAAGCATCACATTAAAAGTAGGCCTACTGCAAAACTTTTCTTCTATTTACTCTGCTGAAATTATTGCTATTCACGAAGCAATACAAATTATTAAGTATAAGCGTGGTAATCATGTAATATGTTCCGACTCTTTATCTTCGCTTCAAGCTATAGCCAATACTGATAACAACAACTATTATGAGTCTTTAATTAGATCCCAAATAATGCAATTTTACCCAAAAATAAAACTACTGTGGATCCCAGGTCACAAAAACATAAAAGGTAATGAATTAGCTGACAAAGAAGCAAAGTCGGCTTCATCACTACCCCTTTTGTACACACATAACAACAATATGTCTGACATTAGCAAACATTTGAAAGTAAACATGATAAAAGAAAAACTAATACAACTCGAACAAACATCTATGTGGTATCAATCTGTCAATCCAAACAAAATTACTGCTGAACAATTTGCCAAAAAAATTAGACCAAAACATTACATCTAGGATTGATCAAACAAAAATTATTAGATTACGGCTAGGACATACGAAAATAACCCACCAGCACTATCTCGACCCCAATAAATCAAATAATTGCACCAATTGCCAAAACAATGTCCCGATAACAATAGAACATATACTCCAAAACTGCCCATCCTCACAATTAAGAAAAATTCGCACCCAAGTTTTCACCAATAATAACCCACTCTTATTACTTGCAAACCCCTCAAAAACTGAAATAGAACAAATTATAAAATATCTAAAAGAAACAAACTTATACCACCTAATCTAAAAAATAAAAAATTACTCTACAACTTAATCTTATAGTAAAAAAAAAAAAAAAACTTTATTAAACTTATATTATAAAAGAAAAATATATTATGTTATATAGATTAAGAAAAGAATATCCTATGTATTACAAAAAATATAGCCGAAGGCCATAGAAGCCAGTGCTATTAACTATAAGCTAGGTTAATTGTTTGTAACTCTAACCTCGCTGTACATAAGTAAATAAATAAATAAAAAAAAAGCAACTCGAGAACAGAAAGAAGAAATCGAATGAGACCTTAATTGAGTACTTTTACAATATGAAGAGTCTAGCTAAGAAGCGCAACTTAGACGAAGAAAGTATTATCGAGTACATAATAGAGGGTATCCCTGACACAAAACAGAACAAAAGTGTATTATATCAAGCAACAGATCTTAAGGAGTTTAGGGAGAAAATGAAGACATATGAGAAAACTTCATTGAGCCAAGAGTCAAAACCGAAAGAGAAGTATGAGAGAGTTCAATCAAAGAGTAAGTCAGACGGTATCAGATGTTACAGATGTGGTGAAAGCAATCATATTGCCAAGAACTGTAAGGAACAAGATATTATATGTTTTAAATGTAACCAAAAGGGCCATAAAGCTAATCAGTGCGAGACAAAGGGTACCAACAAAGATGTTAAGAAGGAAATGGTGAATTATCAGCAACTGGCACAAAATGAGGTTTATCGAACTGGTAAGGAAATTAAAATTGGCAACGAAGTTATTTCAGCACTTTTTGATTCTGGTAGTGACGTTTCCACAATTAGCGAGAGTGCATACAGGCAAATTTATCCAGTTCCTTTGAATGCCGAGGTTAGAGAGCTTTGGGGTATAGGAAGAAAAATGATCTATACTCGTGGTTTCTTTAAATTTGATACTGAGATAGATGGAATCCCTATAAAGATGTGCTTCCATGTGGTTCGAGACCAAGATACTCTGCACAGCTTTGTGATTGGAAGTGATGTGCTTGAATTTGTGAATGTTACTATTGGGCGAAGTGGCGTAGTTTTCGGTAGAATAGAAGGAGAGTTTGCACCGATGAATGCCAAAATGAAGAATGTAAACAGGACGAGAATGAAAATTTTGAAGATATCGCTCGCTATAGCGATTCTCAGAACGCTATTCCTTGTTTGTTAGAGACAGTAATACCAGAGCTGGAGAAAACTGAGAAGGGTATAAAGACGGAGAGTGAAGCTAAGGACAATTTCAAAACAGACAGAAACAAAATAGATAAAGACTTTCAGAGACCGAGACTGTTATCTTTCGAACACCATGAGAGAGTGAATAACAATGGGAAAGTGGAAAACCAGAGGGATTGGGTGGATAAAAGGATCATTCGTCATAATGTTTCTAGAGTCGCAAGCCCAAAGACAATTGATTCAGGAAAAGATGAGGAAAAGAAGCTATGCAGGAACCATAGTAATCGGAAACACATTGACAAGGATTTTTACAAAAACCCTTACAGAAAGATTGTTAAAAAGCATACATCATCCCAGACCGAGAAGAATACATCACCTTTAATGAGATCGAATCATGATGAAGAAAGTCAGCTAATTTGGGGAAAAAATCAACAAACGAGCTACAAGGAGAAAAATAAAGAGCTTCGTAAAACAGATAGAGATAACCAAGTGAAGTTTAAGAAGAAACAGTTTTTTAAATTTGAAAAGGAAACAAGTGGTGTTCATTCGGGACGAATGAGTTTTGTAGAATGGCCGAATGTAGGATTGCCAGAATATCCCTAATGTAATGTTGCAAGAGTATCCTTAATATGTTTGCTTAAGCACGGAATACGTGGAAAGAGCGATCAAGCAGAACAGCTGCTGGAGTGAGAGGTTGTGTGTTCTCGTGTCGACAAACAATTCCAAAACTAAAAGATGTTAAGCGTAAAAAAAAAGAAATAAAATAATAATATAATATATAAGTTAAAAAATCAAGGAGGAAGTGTGTAATTATTTGGGAAAGAAGACTCCTGTGTAGCAGCTATTTGGAAGAAGATAAATCGGCCCTAAGTCTTCCATTTTAATATTAGAATTTTTACAACAACTCTCTGTTTCATCCAATCTTCCACTACTGGTATCGTAAAAGCCTTCAGAATCCTTTGCATTTCAACTCTCATTGACAACAGTTTCCGAATTATCCATAATTTCTTCCACAAGCCAATCTTCAAAACATTATTATTGCTTAAATATACGCTTTATTGTTTTCCTATTTGTGTTATGTTGTAAGGTTAATATCTTTTATTCTGAGTGAGTTGAGAATATGTATGTTTATTGAGAGTCCCTGTTGCTTGTCGTTGGCTTGCCATTTAAAGCAGCTCCATTTTGTTGTACGTCTTTTTATTTACACTTTTGCCAATTAAGCTGAATGAATATACCATAATTGTCAAAATGATGATTTAATTTGCAAATAATTTTAAAATTGATTTCAATCAACAGCTATTTTCCAGTAGATCTCCTGTTTTTTGTTCAAAACTGTTTCAGCTTTGGCTGTCGTTTCAACGCTGACTTCCTGCTCACCTGCTTAAAGTTTCCATTTATTTATTATCGCCCTTTGTAATCGCTGCATTTATTCAGGCGCTTTTGTCTGGCAGGCGACTTATAAATAATAGAGAAGCTCCCGTCACTACGTAGACGGACCTCGTGTGTCACGCAGGAAGGCTAAACCGGGAGTTTGTGCGCGTGTGGGAGGCGTGCATTTTGCATAAGCAACATCTAATAAATAATGCATCATGCGAACTGCATTGCGAATGTTGAGGTGCAGAGAAATTGAACAACTGAGTTTTCCATTTCTCTGGATTTAAATCAAATATTCGAATGACTGTGGAAAGATGTATGTTTATTCTGTCTCATCCTCATTTCAAGTCATTGACTGTTGCTTTCAGCCAAAGTACTTTCCCACACACAAACATCACACTTTGACCCATTTGGTAGCCTTCGGTACTCGACTCCTTGGCCTGCCGCTAATCTTTTTTATGCTACAAGTCCTCATTGGGCTGCTGTGATTCAATACGAGATACTTTCGGGGGAGGGCGCAGGAAGGCGGCACTTCAATTTTATTTAACAATTTGACTGCCAGTTGGGGCTGGAGTGGCACTTCGTGTGAGGTTTTATTAAGTTCATCAAATGCCTGACGGCTGTCGGCATATGTATGTGAGTTTATTTGGATAGTTGCCATAGAGGCAAAGTGTCTCGGCTGCATCTGCTGGTGTGGCGTGTGGAGGTATGCTGAGAATAAAATTGTGATGTTGACTGACATTTTCATAATGTCAAATATTCTACATATTTATCAAACGTTTATCAAATCCAACTCAAAATGACTGAAAAACTCAACATTCGGTTCACTAATCCTTCCCCCTTCTCTTTCTCTCTTTTCTTTGCAGCTGAGGGACCCGAGGTAAGTCTATGAATTTAACTACACAGAATTTCAGATTTCAAAAATTCCATTCGGCTTGAAGCACAAGAAAAATTTGACTCTAGATTAGGCCATAAAAATGCACATTAAGCTGTCTGGAAGAGATAACTTCATATGAATTTATTGACATTTCTGTTCTTTTGTGGCCGAGCAGCGGTCAGTTGACGTTGTTAGGTCCTGTGTGATGGGCAATTTAGGGACGCCCACTTGTTTGCCCGAATTCGGATTTCTTTTTCATTTTTTTTTTTGTGCTGAAGCAGTGAGCCATGAAAAGGCCAACATCCGTTTGCGGCTAATGTGCCGTCATTTGTGAAAAGGGGAGGGGCACGACGGAGGGGACATAACCTTTGTGTGAATGCGGCGAATGAGAAATACATAAATAAATGAGCTACGTGCAGGCGATACTGTTTTTCGAACTCTGTTCGGCAGAAGCAGGTCGCTGGACTTGCCATAGAACTTAGATTAATTTGGTAAGCAAAATTAACAATTGAAGAAAGAGCTAAAGCAAGCGAAACTTAATGCACTGGCCATGTCTAATTAAAATTTCCTGTGGTTTCATTCTTTACCATAATCAATAGATTATGATTTATGCAAACGAATTTTTACCTTTTTTTTTGTTAAATTGTCATAAAACGGGAGTCAAGAGGACAGCGGTTTAATTTGCGGTTGTGTTTTCATAAATTTGTTTATTTGTTTGTTGTGTTGGCCTCGCTGTTGCCTGGCTTTCTGTGCTTTGCTGTGGTCGGCTGACGCTTTTTTGGTCAATTATTCAGACCGAAATGCTTGTGGTTTGCACAGCGTGCACAAAAAGGCATCAGGGCGTAGAAGGAGGAGAAGCCAACCCGTAAAATACAGCATTTAAATGGCTTACAACGTGTACATACCCAGCATATGCATATAAAGAGAATCAGTCAGACGTGCGACTGTTGACGAGCTTGTAAATTGCATAAACTGGGTAAATGTGTAAAAAGTGTTGCTCGCTCTTACTGCCAACAGCATCAACGACTCTCAATCAACAGGTGGAGCAAGTGAATGGGACGAGGCCAGTTTCAGTTGGCCGTCCATTTTGTGACTGGGATTGTTTACACACACACACCTTCTCCTGCGGGCTGTTGGCCAAGGTGTCAGTCATTCAGCTGGTCACTCGAGTGCAGGCCCAAGCTTAGGACCATCTACACGCATCCGGTGGGCACAACCCGTCGCCGGCAAACTGACTGGCGCGTTTCACAGCCTACTTATGTGCTTGACCGTTGTTTGCTTCAAGAACATTCATATGACTTCCCATGCCAACGCCACGGACAAGGCATTTTAACGCCATGACGAAGCCCCGTCCTGGTTGCCTAACGATGCATAAAGTGATGCCTGTGCGACTGTGTGTGTACGAGGAATCAAGCGTAATAAAGCCCAGCCAACCAGCTGGAGTTCAGGACTGGCTGCTAGTATCATTGTTGTTATGATAGACACTGCGGCATTCTTTGAAATTTCCATAGAACGGCGATAGATAAGCTTAACAACCTAAATAGGGTGAGTTCGGCAACAAATAATCCGTGCCTAATTAGACCATCGAGAGCTGGATTAATTAACCTTTGGAAAAACAAGTAAGAAAATCGGTCTTGGTTAAAATTGAAAACAATCTAGATCTTCCTGCAAGTTTAAGAAATAAATGTCTCAAATATGTCAAACCTCTATTTCTAACCATCTCTGAGATCTGTTTGTTCATACGGACTGACGGACAGATAGACAGACGGACATTGCTATATTGACTCGTCTGTTGATGCTGTTCAAGAATCCTAAATGATTCCTTCTCCCTGTTACATTCTTTTGCACAAATAATCTCTAAATCTTTATACCTTCGGTACAGAGTAAAAAAAACCTCAATTTTTCTTACTTCAGATTATTCATTTTACTTGATTTGGTTGTCTATTAAATGCTGAGAGAAAATCTATTCATGCAAACAAACCTACAAACAACAATACATACAAACATGTTTTGTCTTTATAGGAGTGTAAGCCGCTGTACCGATCCTCACGAAATTTTTAGTGTTCATGGCAATCAGGAGAGAGTCATACGCTATATCTCAAGTCTGTGAATGGTCCAAACAACCGCGAAAGCGCTTTCACGCACAAATGGCTGTAAGGATTCTGATGAATCTTGGCATACAGAGAGTTGATAAGGTGGCTTCTTCTGATAACGAACATAAGCTATATAGCTTTTAAAGGACCCAAGAATTATGAAAATTTGATACATAGCAACTGAAGACGCTTATATAAGAGGTGTAGACCAGGAACCGCGAAATTTTAAAAATTGTTATTTGAGTATTTGCGAATGCGCAGGCGTCGGCAAATGGAAGGTGTAGATTGAACGGACTAAAACATTATATATTAGGAGGTGCCAATTATTTATAAGACCTAAGGTAATTATAAAGTTTTGATAGACGGCAATAGTAGACGGGTATATATAGAAGGAGTAGATTTAACGGTCCAACGGTAAATTGGAGTTGTAGATAAAACGGGCAAATAAATTGCGAAATTTTCAATATTTTCATGGCACCTAAGATTATTATGTAGTCCAAAAACCGCGAAAACTTCAAAGTTTTCATTTGAGTATTTACAAAAGATTGAACAGTCCAAAATATTGCGAAGTAGGGAAATGGCAATGTATCGGGTGTGTTCCAAAAATCTCTAGAGGTTTTCGTATAAACGTTAGCATTTCATATTAAAGCTGTTTGAATTTATATGTTTAGGGGCTCAAATATGCCCGGCTACTAGATTAGATGGCAAAAGTTGAGCGATTTGAAAATATTGGAAGCAGATTGAGCAGCTCCGAGTGCTCCGAGTATTTTGATAGTAGTTTTTTGTATGCTATTGACAAAATTGACAGCACGGAGCAGAGCAGAGTGTTTCAGATTTGATTTTGTGCTCCGGCTACTGCTCTGCTCTTTGCACATTCAGAGCAGGAGCAAGAGCATAAAATAAATACTACGAAATAGCGGAGCATTTTCAAACACTGGGTGTATGTCAAGAAATTAAGCAAGCAAAACATCAATTAAACATTTAAAAACAAGTATGAGCGTTGCAGTCGAGTGGGGCCACTTCGAAATATCCTGTACAATTGACAAACGCACACAAACAAAAAAAAAAAAACACGCGTACACTCTGACTCTGAAATAAGCACAGCCCTTCCCCCTCCCTCTCGCAAGAAAATTTATTTCGTGCATAACTTTGGTGTTTTTGCTCGGATCTTATTGCGCTTTTCAGAATAGATAGATATAAGTCCTAAGATAATATATATTAAGGCACGTGGCTGTAACTTTAAAATTGTGGCTCTGGCAGTTTTTGTGCGGTTTAAGGGGGTGGGGGGAGGGGGGGAAATTTTGCAAATCTGAATCAAACTTGATCTGGGTTCACGGAATACCCCTATTTGTGTCTCTATCTCTTATAGTCTATGAGATCGACGCGTTTATACAGACAGACGGACGGACGGACAGACTCGAGTATTGATGCTGATTAAGAATACATATACCTTGTAGCAATCTCCATGTTACATACATTTGCACAACTTCATGATCCCCTTATACCCATTTTCAATGGGTACTGGGTATAAAAATTGCGAAATTTGTTTAATTTTCGTATTTCTAAAATTATTATGAAGGTTTGGCAATAGCAGAAGGTAAATATATGTTGTGTAGACCGAACTGTCCCAAAAAACCACGAAATTTAAAAAATTGTATAAAGAATCGGGATTAAAGATTTGATAGGTGCCGCTAAATCGGTTTAAAAGTATTATAAATTTGCAAAAATTCTCACACGAGTTAATGAGGGGTGTTGATCAAACAGACCAAAAATATCGAAAATATTTGGATAATAATTTCAGATTAGATCATGAAGACGTATAAATAGACGGATGGTGAAGATCGGAAGGTCAAATAATTGCTAATTTTGGTAGATGGAGAAATGATCGATAGCAATTGTGTTTAAAATTCTAAAGGTGAATTTAATAAAACCTAAACCGCAAAAAACTGTAAGAGATCACAATTTCAAAGTTACAAAATCGTGGCTTAATAATTATTATCTTTGGACTTATATCTATCTATTCTGAAAAGCGCAATATGATCCAAGCAAAAGTACCAAAGTAATGCACGAAACAATTTTGCTATCGAGAGGGAGGGGGGAACGCCTTGCTTATTTCAGAGTCAGCGCGCGCGCGCATAGATTTTACTCCGAAAAATGCACTTTTTCATTTATAACTTAAGTTTTCCTCCATTATTTGGAAGTTTGTTTCTCATTTCATATCAAATGCATCTTGATCAATTATTTAATGTTGAAAAATAATTTAAGAAGTACTTAAGAAAAGTTCAGGCACAGCTGCCCCCGCCTTTTCGGAATGCTGGAATTTCTCTTCTGAGCAATAAGCTTTCTTTAAAAACTCTTGCACTCTTTAATACCCTCGCATTTAGTTGAAGCAATCTGGAAATGTCATAACAACAGCTTAGTCAAATTTCTTCCCCTACTGCCTTTTCCCTTCCACTTTAATGGGGCAAGTTGTTTACTTTTACTTAGCATAAATTACAAGCCCCCAAGGGGGAGGCGATTCGTGTGTGTTATTATTGCTAAACAACCACACCAATAACGATTCCTAATTGCCATACAAAAATCGAACTTTAAATATCTGTCCATTGGGTAACGAGGGCGTTAGCTTTTAAAGCAACGAAAAATCAAAGGCAAGTCATAAAATGGCTGCAGGAAATGATGTGACGTGAGGTTTTTGTTTGTTTTTGTAGTGTTTGCCCTTTTGCTGTCCGCGGCAGTAAAAGCAATAACAACAACCCGCCTTAGCAACAAACACATGCTAACCGCTTTAGGGGAGGGGTCGAGTCCATGTGGCTGTTGTTGTGCCACAACAACATTATTGAAATTGACTTCATTATTATTTCATGGTCCTTAGATGTCTCGCCGTGGCCTTTTACTTGGCATTTCTTTTTATCAAATCTTACAATGTGGTGCTTGTGGCACGTTTTAAAACGTCCTTCAATCTGAGCTCCTCCTTACTATCTTCATCCTTTCGCTACTGCTTATTAAAACCAAGCTTGAGGCTCTTGGAACGTCAATATGTTTCACTTTATATGTAGTTTCCTTTTACGCAAGCCCAAGGCAAGACCGAGATAATGCATTATAGAAAGAGAAACACGACTTTGTTTGAGGTTGACTGCTTTAGGGCAAACTAAAAAATGAGACATTTTTTTATTTTTTGGATGCAGGCCTGCAGAGTTCTGCGAAACGGTTAGGTTAAGCATTTAAATTTGAAAATACACGTTTTTGTGTGGATCTCGAAGCATAAATTTTGTAATTATCATAAAAACAAGTTAGAAAGTCGTTCAACCCCGACTATAATATACTCTGTACCTGCGAAAGTGTATGTTAAGCAGGGATGTTGCTGCTGCAGTAGCAGCAGAAAGCAGCGCTCCCGTTTGCTTATAACTCGACTAACATTTATCTGATCCTTACCATTCCTCCGTGGGAGATGAGACGATTTTCCGATCGTTTCCAGCCCTTCAGCGGATCGATAGATAGAAATTGTAAGAGATAGAGGTTTGCCATGTATGGGACATCAGCTTCATATACTTGCAGCAGATCAGAGTGGTGTAATACCCGGTACCCATTGAAAATGGGGATCATGAAGTTGTTTCAATGTATGTAACAAGGAGAAGGAAACATTTCCGACCCTATAAAGTATATATATTCTTAATCAGCATCATCAGACAAGTCTGTCCGTCCGTCCGTCTGTCTGTAAGAACGCGTCGATCACAGAGAGACACCCAGATTAAGTTTGTTTCAGATTTGCCAAATTTTGTTTTTTTTTTTTTTTTTTTTTTAGGGACCATAGAAGAATTGAAAACCAACTCGATCGAAGTGTGGGACTCTAACCGCACTAAACTACCGCCACCTCACTCGCTTACTTTGTCGGGGGGGATGCCCTTAGGCTCACCTAGGATTCTCCCCTATGTATAAAATTGCGCTCATAATCGGCGCTGACCCAGTTTTTGGTAAACTATTGTGGCCGCAGACCAATTCTCTTCCGAGTCAAGCATGATGCTCACCAGGTTACAAGCGGCTGGTGTCCTTCCCATCCTCACGCTAAGCTCGTTTCTTTCTTGATTAAATGTCGGATAGACAAAAATATATGTTCTGCTTCTTGTGTGACCCCCTGACAGTCGGTACAGGTTGGGCCGTCCTCGTGCTTAAGACTCCAAAGGTAGTATTTGAAGCACCCATGTCCTGCATCAGTTTAGAAGCAGTAGAAGTTTAACTGTCCATGTCGTCTTTTTAGCCAAGCGGCTATGTTCGGGATTAGGCGTCG
This sequence comes from Lordiphosa stackelbergi, assembly GCA_018904235.1. Classification (NCBI taxonomy): domain Eukaryota; kingdom Metazoa; phylum Arthropoda; class Insecta; order Diptera; family Drosophilidae; genus Lordiphosa; species Lordiphosa stackelbergi. The sequence goes on along the minus strand of JAEIFU010003484.1, from coordinate 11,430 downwards.
CGTCCAACGTCCGTTTGTACTTCCATTCCACCTTTCCTGCCAAAGCTCGATTGTCGCTGATCTTTGCTTCCCGATTTTGATACCCTACAGTCGCCGCCAAGACTTTCCTCTCGTTCGCCAATACCACAAGTGCTGCCGCGTGGGATACCGTGCGGTATGCAGAAGCCAGACGGTAGGCTGATTCTGCTTCTGCTCTGAAGGACTGTGTTGTCATGCCCACACTGGTGCTGCATATAGGAGGATCGAGGTCACCACACTAACAAGAAGCCTTCTTGTACTCTGCTTGGGTCCGTGGGTGTTAGCCACAGAGCGGGCAAACAAACGAAACGTTTAACGAACCGTTCGCGAAAGCTAAGAAACTATTCATTTGTTTTGTAGCTGTTACTATAGTCAAGGAAAGCGAAACCACAAACTTTATATTGCCGAAGAGCTCAAACGAAACGATTGGAATATTGTTCTCCCGACAGCTGCACTGCCTTGGAACGTTTCGGAACGAAACGTATACTAAGAAATTGTTTGCGAAATTATCGGCTTTTAGGGGCCGCGCACACATACAGCTGAAAGGTGAACTGAACGCAGAGCCGAAAGCTTTACTGACAACTAAATTTGATTCAGCACATCTGCAATTTTGAAGGTGCGCACACATGTGGCTGATCTGAGCTTTTAGCTTATACATTTTATTCTCGCTAGCAATATGGTATCTCCTCGATTGCGAAAATTTAAAAATGGAGAGAAAATTAAAGCAAAGGAAAATATATGGGTTCACTAGTTTTAACTGTTAAAGAGACATTCTACGAATTTCTTTATTTATAAATTTAGTGTGAAAAAGGTATTTTATTTCAGGTAAAACCAAAGTACCGCTACATATAGTTTCCACAAGTTTATAATGACCCCAATGATTTGTAAAAATATTGATTTGGTGTGCTTCCGCAGACGATCTCCTAAAGGTCCTTTTTTAAAATATAGGTGTTTTTGGTGACTTCAAAAATTTACCTGACCAGTCAGTCTATATAAATATGCAGTGACTTAAAAAAACGGTCCACCTGGACCAAAAAATTAAAAGTGGTTAAAACTCTTTAGGCCTGTACCGTTTTCGATTCCGATAAAAGTATGCGGAATCGGAGTCGTTAAGTGTGAATGCTTCTAACTTTAAAACCCTATTTACCTTTATTCAGTTGTTTCAGTTGTTCAGTTGTTTCTAAGATATTACAGTTCTTACCAATTCCGATCAATCGAATTCGGAAACGGGAACAGGCCTGTATGTTTTATCGTATTTTTATAGGGAACTAATGTAAGCCAATCTTACATTAACTCATAACCCATTTGGAGATATTCGGTTTCACGGCTATGCTAACGCAATTTTTCCCATTTTGACATTAAAATCTTTCTGATAGTATACAAAAATGCATAAGAAACCATGAGAAACTATGTAAATGCAATCAACTGTAAGTTTTAAGTTTTGGCATGGCAAATCCAATTAAATATATCGATGGAAAATACTGTTCCGTGCGACATGTCCCGTGCGACGATGCTTGAGCTTAATTTTAAAACGACTAAAAATTAAACATTATTAAATTAACCACATCAAAATATTGCCTCAGCATTCGCTGCAATCGACTTTTGGAAGGTTGCCCCCGAAAACCACTTCTATTTTAGTCCCGTGTGAATGTGATGTTATTTTGCCATTATCTTGAAAACAAAAATTGGCGCAAAAGTAATCATTGCACCAGTTGTAGGACTATTGAATATAAGTAGGCTTACTATGGTGAAAATAAAAATTTTATTTTGCCTTTTTTTAAATTTAAATGCGTGCGATTGTCCCGGTCGAAGTCATATAATGCCCATATATAAATATTATTTAATAAAATACGAGATCGCATTTTTTAAGTTTTATTCGTCACAATTCTATTGAAATAATTTTTAACCCTCAAAGATGAGCTAAATGCAATTTCTCTTCATAAGATTGCTTTGGAACTGCCGCCGTTATTAAAAACATCAGCGAGCAGAAAAAACAAGTATGTTTGTTCATTCAAACAAAGATGAACTTACGGCTGAATTAAAATGTTCAAGTAAGCTCAAAGTGTGCGCACTTCCATGCACGTAGAGTGTTTGTTTTGCGAAAGCTTAAAGCTCTGCCTAAAAGTTCGGCCGTCAGTTCATGTTTCAGCTGTTGGGGGGGGGCCTTTATTATTATTCAGCTGCTGAATTGAAGAAATATAATAGAAGCAAACTAAAACAACAAAGCTGAGAGAAACAAAGAAGTAAGCAACAGAAAAAAAACAACAAGTGTATACAAATTGAGCAGCAAACGTTTCCGAACTATTCGCGCTCGTTGCATATCGTTCTGATTCCCTTTGTCCGCAAATCAAGATGAGCGCATTTCGCTTTACGTTTAGTTGCTCTCACGAACGCAAACTGAACAGAACTCATTTTTTTTACAGTTACATTTTCTTGGGTTTTGTTAGTATTTCGCTCTGTGCAAAGAAAGAAACGAAACGATTCAGAAACGTTTCGATTCGTTAGTTTGCCCGCTCTGGTTAGCCATGATGCGCGCCAACGCCACGCTCGCAGTAGCAGCCTTTTTGCTTGCGTAGCGCATATGCGCGCTATACGTGAGCCGTCTGTCTGTCATTACTCCCAAGTATTTGAGGAATGGACTCCCACAGAGGTGCATCCATTTGGCAGCTGGATTCGAAGGACAACGTCGTAGGCCGAATTCCACAATAGAGGGCCAATTACCCTTGAGGGACACCGTGCCCTTCCCTTTCTTTGGTCCGGATTTGTATCATACTCCAGGTCTCTGTTGGAAAAGTAGCTTTTTGTGATTTCCAACAAATAGCTAGGTACATCGAAGCGGCGGAGTGCTTCTACCATGTTCGGCCATTTTACCGAATTGAAGACGATTTGTACGTCTAACGGCAGTACTCTATCGTCCCTCGGTGCCACTTTGTGCCCTCAATGGCTTTCACTAATTAATGCGACATCTAGCCTTCCTGAATCTACCGCGACCTAGTGCCTGTTAGCCATCAGCTTTTCCAGTACTTTCCCGGCCGTACCAGCTGGACAGTGGCAAGTACGCTGCTCGGGTCGCCAGCCTTACCTGGCTTTCTGGGCAAAAGAACCAGCCGGCTGTTTTTTTTTCCACTGGTCAGAAATTTTCCTGTGTGTTTGTGTATGTTTGTGTGTTTGTATGTGTGTCTCAATTGTACAGGGTATTTCGGGGTCGGAGTCAGGGCACTCGACTGTAACGCTCTATATTTATTTTAGTTGTTCTTTTGTTTTTTCTTTTTTACTCTCGAAAGGTTCAGCATTAATGAATTGACGATGGACCGCTGATGATCTCTCAAATCGACAGAGTTCCTGCCTCAATAAACTGGATCTACATCTTCTCTCAGCAGTTTTTCCACACACCTCTCTCCTCGAGAAAATCAAAGCTGTGAGAGCGGGGTTGAACGCTGTTCCTCTCCTCATAGCTTGCTTGCCGTCTCCACTCCAATACTTATCCTCAATTTCACAGAAACCAAATTGAGATCGTAGGCCTGATTTCAAGAGCGAAATATCTAAAATTGAAGAACGAATAGATTTTTTTCAAGAGCCTTCGTTCTCAAATTATTCCGAGTTTCTTGAGGGTTGTGATATCCCTAATTCGTTGACATTTGGAAAGCATGCGAAAGTATTTAATTATGTTTGGATAACGAAACTTTATTCATCTGCATTGCTTGTTAACTAAACGAATGTCAATTAAGTAAATTAATTGTCACTCTGTTTCTAATTTACATAATTTATGTTGTACTTATCTTATCCAAAATAAATTCTTGGAACTACTTTAATACTTTTGGACGATTGTCGTTCCATTTCCTTCATTTTGCCGTCAGTGGAGCTTACTCCTTTGATAACCATTTCCACTTCCGCTGAGTGCGGTATAAGTACATGCACACATACGCTTAAGTGTCACTTGCCATTTGGCAGTCACTTATTTTCCATTTCCGTCTTCTTTGAGGTATTATGCAAAATTTTGTATCGTCTATTTGTTGGGTTCAGCATTATAGTTACGAGTAGACAAACAGCTTAAATCAAATGTGTTTTTTTTCTGCGTTTCGTCTGTGAGCATTACTCACCCGGCACACACGACTTAATCGATTGGTTAGGGGTCAGTCGCAAAGGTATCAAAGAAGGCCTGCAAACAAATCTTTTTGTGATATATCGAGACGAAAGTTTCTCGGCCACAAACTGAGCGATGGGTGATTAATTTGCGAATCGTTTGCGAGTGTTTTCGATAGTGGTCTGGCACGGGTATCGCTAGCGATATTTTTACGAGATTTTGGTTCAGTGGGTACACACTTCAGGTATACACACAAACATGCGCAACAGAGACACTTTCGGCAGATTCTGTCCAGCAAAGTGTTTCATGGAAACAAATGCTTAAAGAGAAGTGAAAAAACTCTCGTTGGTTGGAGCAACGAGCAATTAAAAAAAACAAAAAAAAAAAAATATGAAAGCTAACTTTGGTCTGACCAAAAGTTTATATAACCTTGAGCATGATTTTTGATGCCAGTTAGTTATATGGCTATACGATATATTCATCCGATTTTGATCAAACTCTAAAATTGTGTTGAGACAGATAATATTCATAATCCTGAACGTACAAACACGCTACCATTGAAAACAAAAAATTTGTTTCTCACTAGAACTACTCTTTTGGACACAGGTCGTTCTGGCGGCAGCTATATGCTATAGCCGTCCGATTTGTATCAGACTTGACAGAATTGTGTGGTAGCATATAAGCAATATTGATCTGTAAAAGGTTGGGAGCGATACAGCATTGAAAACAACTAAGACTTTATTTCAGACCTATCTTTTGTATGGCAGCTATACTATATAGTAGTCCGATTTTCATAAATTTTCGGTGGAGTTAGTGAAAAGCATAGAAAACTTATAAATTCGAGGTTTTGGGAGCGACAGCATTGAGAAACAAAAAGTTTTTCTCACTAAAACTACTTTTCATCCGATCGTTCCTATGGCAGCTATATGCGCATAGTCATCCGATCCGGCCGGTTCGAGCAAATGTGCAGCGTATTTGTACCAAAAGACTTCGTGCAAAGTTACGATAGCTTAAAACTAACGTCGCAGAGGTTTGTCGTTAGCAAACCGAGTAGCTTGGTGATTTCTTGTTTCAAGCAAGCGTGCCAGTAAGATGTCTCGTCCGTTTCGGCTCCATCAGCCTAAAGCTATGACAAAGCTTTTGCTATTTTTACTCGTGCAAAACAGTATCTTGGCCCGTTCTGAGTCAACGTGTTAGCTATCCTTTCAGTGTGTTGATGCAAAGCGACGAATGAAATTAAGTGCTCGTTGCAGGTCTCTGAAATGCGCAAAAGACGCTTTCGGTAGATTTTGCCCTGCAAAATGTCTCATAAAAACAAATGCTCAAAGAGAGTGAAAAAAAACTCTCTTAATTGAGCAAAGTGCAAATTGAGAGGCTGAGATAAAATGTATATCTATTCCCTTCTTTTAATGTCCGAGAGTGACTTTTTTTCCTGAGACAGCTAGTAAAATAGGTCTACTTTTTAGAGAACTCTTAATAGAACACAAAGGCCTTACATAAAAGATTAAATTTTAAGACTTAATTCACTTTTTTTTACCACTCGGGCGGTATTTACGATTATTCAAGGTAGTCGACCAAAAACATTTTAAAGTTATGGATTTGCTTTTCGGAGCAGCTCCCTGTAGCATGCGGTACTCATTTCAGTTGAAACGAATTGTAGGTCGAATGGTACGTTGTGCCTCTTTTCTCATATCAAGTAGTCCATTCATTTGATTCCGTTCTCAAGAGACCGATCTTGCCTTAGGGCGCATATATGCGACAGAGAGATGAACTGACGGCTGACAATAATTTTTTAGGACATTAGCGAAGCCGAAATAAACAAACATTTTTGATTGATTCTGCAAAGCTGAGCTTACAACTGAGTGTAAAGAGCAATCTAGTGTTTGTTTTGTTCACTTACATGCACAGGGCGTGGTTAATTGTTCAAATCAGCCTTAAGTTCTGCCCTCCGTTCATCTATCAGCTGCATGTGTGCGCGACCCATAAAGGTGGCTAACCCCTGCTTTTACGTCCAGATTTGATCGCAGGACACAAAAATGAATCAAAATTTTTCAATTTAGTTTGACAGACTTCCCAAGAATCTTTATAATTTCTAGAAAATGTTTCTAACATCTGCCAGTGCTAAGTTTACTGTGCTAATATGACAATAATTTGCCTTTTTTACAAAATGTTTGCACCAGAAGGTGCCGAATCAGTTTTCCGACTCGTAGACACCAATACAAATGAAATAGTATTTGGGAGACAACAAGAATCACAAGAAATAAGGAATAACGATTTCTGTTTTTTTTTGTGCTCGTGTGCTGTCTAATACTCACGGAAATCATTCACCGCCAACAACAAAACCTTCGGTGAATACGACGCATATACAATTTTGTTGGTTGCGTTCAATTTGTAATAGGCTTAGGAGAACGGAAGGAGAAAGTTCTTATTGCACATATATTAAATTTTAAGTATAAAAAAGGGGAAATCTGTTTATATAGATGCAAAATCAAATAATTAAATCTATAAAAAAAAATTTTTTAAGTTCCAAGCAATTAATCATTAAAAAGTGTTGTCTGGCAACTTTAACAGTCTTTCCAAGTTAGAACTGGTGACCTCCAATTTTAAAATAATACCAGTTACATATTTCTAGCTCGATTTTCAGCAAACTGCAGAGCGATTGTCTTATATGGCATCCAAGTTCAGTTAATTAGCAATAATTTCCTGTATCAATCAAACACATATCAGTTGGACACATAGAAAACTCAATTCCAGTGGTCAATTACGTCTGAGAACGAATAACTGATTCAAGGGTTGAGAGGCTAATTTGCCTAATTGTAGACTAATCATAGTGTGTGGGCGTCGTGTGATGGGGTGGCTTCGTGCATATTAATCGTCAACACAACAACGTTTGTTATGGGTCAATTACCTGTCCGGCTGTCCATCGGCCTACCCTAACATGCACACACTCACACAGACTGCCCAGGCAGAGAGATCTGATATTCGTTGCTAATACCAACACTAGCCAGCCCAGCGTCGACGTTGTGTCGTTGTTGTCGTCGTCGTCGTCTCGCCAGTCGTAAAATGCAAATTGCATGCAATCAACGTTTTTCAGTTTAATTATTATGAAAATTTTTCGCTGGCACGGAACGTGCCAAGTGCCTGGTCGCCTGGGCCGCCCCGAGGCTGCCATTTTCAATTAAATTGTACCAGGCATTTGGCGTAAATGGTCAGAGGGGGTATTTGGGGCACCTACACTAATAAATGTTTATCTAGGTATGTTTTACTGGCAGTGTGTGTGAAATAAATTCCACTCTAATTAATTTTCATTATTTATTGGGAGAAAAAACGCACAAGTTACATTGATGTGTTAATTTAAGGGCGAAATAATTGACACTTATTTATGTATTTTTGCAATTAATTAAATTTAGAATTCATTGAAAACAAAATTGTTGATGTTCTTTTTGCGATTTGCTGACTTAAAATTATGATTGAGCCAAAGAGACATTGAACTCAAAAGTGTGCGCAGGCATTTGGTACATTTAAGGTGTGGGCGTCCAACAAATGCAAATGTGAGCAAAAATATTATTTATTTAGAACAGCAACAGCTCAGCGAATTATTGATTTTGTCATGAATTTATACAATGAATATTTAAAAATAAGTAAGGCAAAAAAAAAAGTCAAATAATGATTGATGATTCAGTATATATTTATTTGCATGAATGAAACGATTTCAAACAAAATACAAATATTAAAAGTCTTTTTTAATTAGCGGTATTTTTATTGAATTTTCAATTGTTCATAAAATTGGTTATAATAATGCGATTTAAGTCAAATATGCTCTGTTTTGTTCGATGACGAGTTCCCAACGAGATGCCAACTTCATAATGCCCCTCTTATAGAAGCTCGCTTCCCTATTGGCAAAAACTCGGAGAGCCAATTTTCACAGGACTCTCTTGTGGCCAACTTCCGACTACCAAGCTCGTTCGCCATGGACAGAAATAGGTGGTAATCACTTGGTGCGAGATCCGGACTATACGGTGGATGCAAAAGAACCTCCCATCCGAGCTCCCGGAGCTTCTGGCGCGTCACCAAAGATGTGTGTGGCCTGGCGTTGTCCTGATGGAAGACAATTCGGCCTCTGTTGATCAAAGATGGCCTCTTCTGCATGAGTGCTGCATTCAAGCGGTCCAGTTGTTGGCAGTACAGGTCCGAATTGAGCGTTTGGCCATAGGGGAGCAGCTCATAGTGGATGATTCCCCGCCAATCCCACCAAACACACAGAAGAACCTTCCTGGCCGTCAATCCAGGCTTGGCCACCGTCTGGGCAGCTTCACCGCTTTTCGACCACGACCGTTTGCGCTTCACGTTGTCGTAAGTGACCCACTTTTCATCGCCAGTCACCATCCGCTTCAAAAAACGGGTCGATTTTGTTGCGATTCAGAAGCGATCCGCATGCATCCATACGGGCAAAAATTTTTTTTGCGTCAAGTCGTGTGGCACCCATACATCGAGCTTCTTTTGAATCCAAGCTTCTTCAAATGGTTTATAACGGTTTGATGACTCATGCCCAGCTCTTTGGCCGATGCTACGGCTGCTACTATGCCGGTCTCTTTCGATCAATTCAGCGATTTTATCGCAATTTTCGACGACAGGCCTTCCGGACCGTGGCGCATCTTCGATCACCTCTGCACCAGAACGAAAACGTTGAAACCATCGTTGTGCGGTGGAAATGGAAACTGTATCGGGTCCATAAACTGCACAAATTTTATTGGCAGCATGAGATGCATTTTTGCCTTTATCGTAGTAGTACTGTAAAATATGCCGTATTTTCTCTTTATTTTGCTCCATGTTTGCGACGCTATAACTCACGAACGACTAAAAACAAACAACAATAAATCAAACACGTGTTAGCGTGAAAAGAGCTTTCCAAAAAGCTCTAGCGTGAACCGATGCGACGAATACAACTAGAACTACGCGCTTGCAAAAGACAAGCTTGCGGAAATGGCCGCATATAATATATTTATTATATTTTAATTTTTAAATACCCAGTTTTGTGGACGCCTAGTTTTTGTGTTATTAAACAATGATTTCTTTCTATTTGTTGTTTTATTCGTCAAGTTTTTGCATTTGTTTGAATTTTTATGCTGGTTCTTAGGGTTTTTGTGAATCACCTGTCGTCAGAGTAATGTTTTTTTGACTAAGCTTTATCGCCCTGTCGTCTATTTAAAATTAATTTTCGTATTAATTTTACAACTACTATATATTTTATGCAGAGAGGTTCTAATAATATTGCCTGGTTGAGTACTTATGGAACTAGAGGGATTTTTAATCCTATTACCTGTCAAAGTCGAAATGCCAAAAAGGAAGTTTTGCAATGCTAAGGTTCATCCAATTTTGAGTACGCCAAAGCTAAATTTTATGTTCGAAAAACTCTAGAATTGTGGGCTCTATGGGGATGTTCTACGAAGAAATCTCAAAATTTGCTCGGTTGGTAGCAGATGTCGAACGTGGACGTCTGTATCCGATTACTGTCAAGAGATTAGAAAGGTTTTCTTATATGACAAATCTAATTTAGAACGAAACTGTACCGTTTTAAGTCCAACCTAAAAACAGGGCTGCATCTCTTGCAAAAAATTTCCCTAATTTTAGTAATGGGTTTATTTGATGTTTAACTGAAATTTTTGATTGCGATAAATGTTTTATAATGCATTTTTAAATTATAGATCAAATTTAATTCATATTCTTTACAAATAAAATTTAAATATTTGTTGGCGCCAAACATAGAGGCTTAACTCTGCCAGCTCTAATGCGCTGGCTGCCAAACAGATGGCGCCACAATCGCTAAACGCTTATTGGTGTTGGTTAGATAAACATGAAAGACTTTGGTTTTTTTCCTATTAATTATTGAATGCGCAAATTTCAATGCTTAAAATTAATTAAATAATTTATTCATTTAACGCAACCTATCCAGAAAAATAATTTTGTTTACAGTTCCAAAATTGGTTTTGCTTGTCCAAATTGTTTGGATGGTGAATTTTGCTAAATCTCCTAACAAAACACGAGAGATTTGAAACCAACCGAAAGAGATTTCTGGAACTGCGAGAATTGGGTTTCCTTGAGTTGGAATTTGGTTGGAAAGAGATTTGTTGACACCTCCGTATAAGATCATTTGTATTTTATCAGTATATTGTGTAAGAAAACTTACTAAAGGGACTATTTCAACCGAACTTTTCTGTTTAAACAACCCCTAAAAATCTTTGAAACTAGTTCCACTGTCAGCCAGTTTGAGGACTTATTGACCCATGCTGTAACTAAAATAACTTATTTTGCAATAAGTGCTAAAAATAGAGCCTGCTGTGCTAAGGGCCTTAACTAGTATTTCCCCTTCTCTGGCAACAGTTGTTTTTGATTTGTTTGTTTCCCTGCCAATTTGCAGCTTGTTTTCTTAGGTTTTTGTTGTATTATTTTTGTTGTTTTTGTGCAGCCTGTTTAACAGTTCAAGTTTCCCCTAACCTCACTCGCTGTCCACCACCACCCGTTCTGCTTACAGCGAGCCACCTCTCACGCGATTTTAATGACACGGCACTTAAAATTTAATCGAGCAAACTGCATTTGCTGTTGGGTTGTGTGGTATCTACACTCATTGCCCCTCTCTCCTCATCCACCCCTGGCATTGATTATTGTTTTCGTGCATATTTCATTTATGCATGGCGTAGTTGTTGTTGTAGTTGTTGTTTTTGTTAATTGCACACAATGCAAACATGTTGGGACATATTATGGGTAGTTTTTGCCTCCCACCTTTTTTTTTTTTTTTTTGCTGGTTGCTGTTGTCTGGCCAGGACATTGGCCAATGCAGCAGGCGGCAAGTTTGGCACGCAAATGCCAGCCACAGGAGGTTGGTACACACACATATACATATATGTATATATGTACGTTGGGGCGTGGCAGTTGCTGCCCACAAATTGAGGTGAGGCGCAAAATGACCAACAGGCATGCCATTCATTTGTTGTTGTTGTTGTTGCTGTTTTTGCCGCTGCCTGTCGGATGAGTCCAAACTGAATTTAAAGGTCAAATTGCATGGCTCCTATTGTTTGGACAACATTTACATTGTACACCGAAAAACAAGAAAGAAAATGCCGCACATTTCATTTATGCAATTTTTGTTGCTGCCTGCCGCTGTTGCATTTCACGCGCCACGAAGCATGAAACTGCTCCCGCCAAAAGGAAAAAAATTACACATAAAACCGCCAGCGGCATTCATAAATTCTCAATTGCTCGGTCTTTTAATTGTTTATTGGAAATGCTGGGACATTAATTAACAGCAAATAAATAAATGTATATGCCAA
>JAEIFU010003483.1:0-27976 GCA_018904235.1 Lordiphosa stackelbergi | reverse complement strand
ATCTATATATATAAAAGAGTTCAACCTGACTGACTGGTGACCGTCGCACAGCCCAAACCATAAAAGATAGAAACATGAGATTTTCACAGTAGTTTTATCTAATGCTGAAAGTGAGTACTAAGAACGGATTTTGGAAAATTCTGTCGGGAAATGTGGAAAATTCGCGGAAAACTTTTCTATGAAACTTTTTTGTTTTTCATCCGATCAAGTTCAAACTCATTTCCAAAAATCTATAAAAAAAATTCAACAATAACTGCATACCAATCTTCCGGAAAATCAACCACCTCTTGGCTCAAAGTGGGTGAACATGGTTGCCAGCCATTTGCTCCAAGTTCATTTCGAAAGGCAAACTTTGCTTTACCGTTGCAGCAGAGAGCAAAGAGCGCACGCAAAAAGCAAAACACAGAGAGTATAAATTGAAGAGACACGATTTCAATGTGTGCGTGAGAGCACAGTAGCGATCAGGAGCGTTAGGAATTGCTTTTGTAGGCGTTCTTATTTGGGAGTAATCATAAACACAATGAATCAAGGCAGAGGTGGACGCGTCTTTTCGTTGCCAAGGCAACTACAAAGAAACACAGTTCAAATAAAAAAAAAATGTACAACAACTCAAAAAACAACAATCACAACTTAAATCGAAGCAAATAAAAATTGAAAAACTGCAACACCAAGTTAAAAAACAACAACAAGAAATTAATAAAATAAAAAACAATCTATATTTATAAAAGAGTTCAACCTGACTGACTGACTGGTGACCGTCGCACAGCCGAAACAATAAGAGATAAAAAGATGAGATTTTCACAGCAGTTTTGTCTTATGCTGAAAGTGAGTACTAAGAACGAATTTTGGAAAATTCTGTCGGGAAATGTGGAAAATTCGCGGAAAACTGTTGTATGAAACTTTTTTGTTTTTCATTCAATCAAGTTCAAACTCATTTTCAAAGATCTATATGAAAATTCAACAACAACTGCATACCAATCTTCCGGAAAATTTTCCCCCCTGGGTGGAAAGTGGGTGGTCAAGGTTGTATGGGCGAAACTATAGTTGCCAGCGATTAGCGCCAAACTCATTTTCAAAATTACACATAACGAAACATAAAAAAAGTGACTTTCAAATTTTGGAAAATCCATCCCCAAAGTCGGAAAATTCATGGAAAACTGTTGTATGAAACTTTTTTGTTTATTATCCGATCATATTCAAACTCATTTTCAAAGATCTTTATGAAAACTGAACAATAACTGTGTTCCAATTTTTGGGAAAATCCCACCCAGAAAAGTCGGAAAAGTGTCGGAAAAGTCTGTATTGTAAAAATTTATTTTTCATCCGATTGGCTTGAAACTTGGTTTGCAAGCATAGTACGCAAAATATTCGACACGTGTTTTCCCAATTTTGGAAAACTCCACACCGTGGAAAATGGCCGGAAAATTCTGCATGAAAAAAATATTTTTCACCTGATCGACTTGAATCTTGGTTTGTTAGAATAGTAAATGAAATAAATTGAGATGTGATTTTTCGATGTTGGAAAATTTGACCCAACGCCGGAAAATTCCTGGAAAAGTGGGCGGGATGTGGGTGGGATGTAGGTGGAAAGTGGATGGGATGTGGGCGGGAAGTGGGCGGGATGTTGGTGGGATGTGGGCGGTAAGTGGGAGGGATGTGAAGGGGAAGTTTGTGGGAAGTGAGTGGGAATCTGGTGTAGAGTGGGAGGGATGGGGGTGGGATGTGAGCGGGAAGTGGGTGGGAAGTGGATGGGATGTGGGAGGGAAGTGGGAGGGATGTGGGTGGGAAACGTGTGGAAGTTGTGTAAGAGGTGAGTGGGAGGAGAGGAGAGGAAAGAAATTTAGAGAATATTTTTAAATTTGGTAAATATTTGGCTCTCACGATTGACTTCAAACTGATTCGCGCAGCGAAGCGCGACGGGCTTTATGCTAGTATGTATATATTTCTGCCAAAGTTACGAATATCATTATCGCATATTTTTCCGAGGCAATATATAATATTTTTTGGTGATATTTTTGTTTTAGCCTTCGGTCACACTGTTGCGAATTACTGTTTCTTTTTTTGTGCTCTAGACATGTAAAGCACAAAGTTTAAAAGTTATTTTATTAAAGTTGATGCAAAGAAATCGCTGTGCAAACTGTATTAAAAAAATTTAAAAAGCGGGGACAAAAAAAAAAAAAAAAAAGGGGGGGCAACGGCCAAGAGGGGGGGGCGGGCGCCACCCCCCCCGCCCCCCTTTTTGTTTGTTTTTAAAAAAAAAGAGGGAGACCTGAAAAAACAAAACTAAAAAGGGCTTCCCGGTTGGGGAAAAAAAAAACACCGCTCCTAAACAAAAAAAAGGAGAAGGGGGTTTCTCGGAAGGGGAACCTAATATTTTTTAGATGGCAGAGAAATTAATATTAAATCAAATTAATATTAATAAGCGCAGTCAAAATTTTGTTCTTATTACGCGACAAATGACGCCTCAATGGACCTCTTCATTGTTAAGATCCGGGTTTTTATTGAAAAATATCGAATATATCGATTTTTTTATTTATATCAAAATTATACTTTTTCAATATCTCCAAAAATATCGATTTAGATATTTTTTAAACATTCGTCCACCATACTTTTTTACTCACATGAATTATATACTCGTCGGAAAAGTTTGAATGGGAAAAATGTTATTTTTCATCCGATTGACTTGAAACTTGGTTTGTAAGCATAGTACGCGATATAATTTGACACGTGTTTTCCCGATTTTGGAAAATCCGTCCACGAGAAAAATGGCCGGAAAATTCTGCATGAAAAAAACTATTTTTCATCCGATTGGCTACAAACTCGGTTTGTAAGGATAGAATACGAAATAGTTTGAACTGTGACTTTCCGATGTTGGAAAATTTGACCGAACGGTCGGAAAATTCCCGGAAAAGTCTGCATGAAAATAATATTTTTCATCCGATTGGCTTCAAACTCGGTTTGTAAGGGCTGAATACGAAATAGTTTGAAATGTTATTTTTTGAAGTTGGAAAATTTGACCTGACGGTCGGAAAATTCCCGGAAAATTTTGCATGAAAAAAACTATTTTTCATACGATTGGCTTAAAATTCGGTTTGTAAGGATAGAATACGAAACATTTTGAAATGTGATTTTCCGATGTTGGAAAATTTGACCCCCAACGGTCGGAAAATTCCCGGAAAATTTCTGCATGAAAAAAAAATATTTTTTCATCTGATTGGTTTGAAACTCGGTTTGCTCTGACAGAATTCGAAATAAATTGAAATGTGATTTTCTGATGTTGGAAAATTTGACCTGACGGTCGGAAAATTGCCTGAAAATTCTGCATGCAATTACTCTATTTTTCATCCGATTGGCTTGAAACTCGGTTTGTAATGAAAGAATACGAAATAGTTTAAAATGTGATTTTCTGAAGCTGGAAAATTTGACCTGACGGTCGGAAAATTCCCGGAAAATTCAGCATGCAAAAAAAAACTATTTTTTGTCCGATGGCTTGAAACTCGGTTTGTAAGGACAGAATACGAAATAATTAAAAATGTGTTTTTTCAATGTCGGAAAATCCACTCCCTGGATTTTAACGCCTGGAAAATTCTACGTGCAAAATAACTATTTTTCATCCGATTGACTTGAAACTCGGTTTGTAAGGTCAAAATGAGAATTCATTTGTGTTTTCATATTCCGATGTTGGAAATTACGCTGGGTACCCTCTAGGAAGTGAATGGGATGTGGGTGCGATGTGAATGGGATGTGGGTGGGATGTGGGCGGGAAGTGAGTGGGAACTGGGGGGAAGAAGGTGGGTGGGAATTGGGTGTAGAGTGTGTGGGATGGGGTTGGAGTTGAAGTGAAAACCCATCAGCAAAGTTTGATTTCTGGGTTCTACTGGGAATTATTATATCCAATACTGTTTGGTTTTATAATGTTGAAGGCGCAGCGATGCGCGTCGGGTTATTTGCTAGTCTATACATATAAAAGAAAGTGTCCAGACTGACTGAATGATTCACTGACTGACTGACTCGATGCCAATCATCGCACAGCCTAAACGGTAATAGATAGAGGGCTGTAATTTGTACAGGAGTTTCTGTTAGTGGTGATAGCGTGTACTAAGACGGGGTTTTGGAAAATTCCACCCGGAAAAGCGTCGGAAAAGTTTGTATGGGAAAAATGTCATGTTTCATTCGATTGACTTGAAACTTGATTTGTAATCATAGTACGCAAAATAATTCGACACTTGTTTTCGCGATTTGGAAAATCCGCCCACGAGGAAAATGGCCGGAAAATTCTGCATGCAAAAAACTATTTTTCATCCGATTGGCTTCAAACTCTGTTTTTAAGGACAGAATACAAAAAGTTTGAAATGCGATTTTCCGAAGTTGGAAAATTTGACACAACGGTGGGAAAATTCCCGGAAAATTCTGAATGAAAAAAACTATTTTTCATCCGAATGGCTTGAAACTCGTTTTGTAAGTTCAAAATGAGAATTCATTTTCTGATGCTGGAAATAGCGCCGGGATGCCCACTGGGAATTGGTTGGGAAGTGGATGGGATGTGAGTGGAAAGTAAATAAGAAGTTTTGTAAGTAGTGGATAGGGTGTGGGTGGGGTGTGGATGGGATGGGGGTGGTAAGACCGCAGCAGCAACGTCGTAACGGTGAAAAAGAAAAGTAGTAAAACGTTGATATCAAGCCTATATATGAAAGAGGAAACAAAGGGTCTAGCCCGATAAGGGAAGGGGTGCGGCCTAAAGTCTGGGATTTTAAAATTTCCTTTATAGTAGGATAGATTACTTCAAAACAATGTGATCTGGCCCAATGTTGGGTCATTTTGACGTCATGTTCTTGAGATATCCTTCAAAAGTCCTTTTTTTATAAGCATTTTTTTTTTAAAGTAATTACTCGGTAACCAGAGCAGCTAGAGACATGAATTATATTGCTGGTGATAGAGAATTGCGAAAATTAGAAAATTGCAAAAACTAGAAATTGATCTATTTATCTGCTGCTTATGAAGCACTTAACATCTTAGAATTTATTACTCAATTTTGGTGAGACTGAGAATGAGGTGATGCTTACAAGAGTTCCCTTTTATCATAATTGACGGGTCTTATGCCGGGTTTTTCTTAGTGTTGTACTGTGCTATAATTAATGAAATAATTAATTAATATAATCAGAGTATATAAATATTTTTTAATTTTTCTTTAGGAATCGTATCTCCGATTTTTTTAAACTTTCAGGTAATTGGCTTTAAGGTTGGAGGAAATTCCAGTAAAAGTTGTAAGATGGCGGTCCAACGCGAACTAGCAAAACTATCAGATTATATTGTTCTTTTAATTATAGCAAAAATCATATTTTTTAATTTTTCTTTATGAAGCGTATTTTTTATTTTTTTCCCAAACTTTCAGGTAATTTGCTTTTAGGTTAGAGCAAATTCCAGGAAAAGTTTTAAAGTGGCGGTCCAAGGCGATCTGCCCAAACCATCACATTCCAATTTTCTTTTAATTATACCAAAAAAAGTTTTCAGTATATTTCCCCCAATTTTCCAATTTTCGCAAACTTTGATCAATTCTCTATCATTAGCAATTTAGTTTATGTCCCTAGCTACTATTGTTCCCGAGTTATTACTTAAAAAAAAAGCTTATAAAAAAAGGTCTTTTGAAGATATCTTAAGGACATGGCGTCAAAATGACCCAAAACTGGGCCAGTTCAGTTTGTTTTGAAGTAATCTATCCTACTATGAAGGAAATTTCAAAATCCCAGACTTTAGGCCTCACCCCTTCCCTTATCGGGCTGGTCCCTTTATGGAATATTTTCAAATTTGGTATATATTTGACTCTCACAACTCTGATATTGGTTCTATACTGTTCAAGGAGCAGCGAAGCACGACGGGCTTTATGCTAGTCGTATTATAGGTATTGAGCAGCACATCATGAATGTTCTTATCTGCCATGTTCCGGTTTTCACTAAATTGAATTCGAATTTTTTGCATGTTCTCTGCTCTGTTCAACAATCTACGAAATCCGTATCCAACCTTTAGTTTCTACTTACTCTTTACAAGGCGGATTCAAATTAAAACGACTTAATCTGATTACCCAAATAAAATTTATGCAGCAGCACATTTAACCAATTCGAATTCGACAATTTTTGTCGAAAGTGAAAACCGGAACAGAACTGTATATTTCGTCAATATACACTTATAGCCTGTTTCCATTATGATTACATATTTCGAAATGTACATTAATTTTTTTGAGCGTTTCCATAGCATATGTACATACTTTGTTAAAAATAAAAAAAAAAACATTTTTTTTCATGCCCTTACTGAGATTTGAACCCAGGTCTTGTTGATTTCTAGTCTCAGGTCTTAAAGTCTACGCCAATTCTGTTAAGATAGAATAGCCAGCTAAATTTGCTATATAACTCTCAATTATCTTTTCTGGCTTCCATGAAATTCAAATGCCATAGATAAAAAAAAAATGTGAAAACCTTCGGGGGGAATGGACACATATTTGATATATGTACATTTTTTTCCTATGGAGAATGTGGTACATATTATTGAATATGTGATAATATGTGAAAATATTATATTTGCTATAGTGGAAATAGTATATTACATTCAATTTTTATAAAAAAAAATTAAAAAGTAATTTTTATATTAAAAATAAAAAGGGTGATATTCAGGCCGTTACGGTCCCGCTTTTCTGTCGCAAACTTAGTCTCACAAAATACATGGAACGAATCGGTTGTGGAGTATAACTCGGTAGTTAACTATATCTTGGAAAACGAAATCCACTGTCAATTCTAAAACAATTTCACCAAGAAACCATGGTTAGGTTAGGCTAAGTTGCGATGGCCACTTTGGGCCGATTACGAGTCCATATTATTCCCCATTAAGCTTTTCTAATAAAGTCCTCGATACTGAACCATTGTACGGAAAGAATAAATTTGAGTAAAGCTGGGACTCTAGCCCGGATGTCTCCGTGATGTTGGATCGCAGACGTGCATGCATGCATGATGCTCAGAGTAGGCGCTACTTTTTAGTAGGGGATGATATCTGAACATGACACTTTGCAGTGTGGGCCGGATGGCTAAAGTCCCATATAGAAAAAGAGAGAGAGAGAGTTCTTGTGAGTGATTGACGTGTTTTTTTGTGCTACGCAATTAAAAATGATATTTTTTTCTTTTATCGTGCCTATATTGGTCCAATTTCGAAATAAATCTCCGTGTATTTGTTTATGTTTTGTTCTCGCTTATTCTATTATTTGGCGGTCGTTCCCACTCTGTGTTGTGCGTCGTTTTCATCATTGCTGTTGGCTGACAACTGCTCCGAGAATAAGCTTGGGATACGCGCTTAGAATTCCTATTCTTATAGAGTTGATTCCCTGTGGCGTGACTTCCTTCAACATAAGTGTTCCATCTGAAGCATTTTGGCTGCCAAATATGATTGTTCATGAGTTTAGGCCTAGAAATCGAGTTAGTCCAATGCCCGTCAGCTTACCCTTTTTTAGTACATCTTCAAATATAGCATCTAACTCTAATAGGTTTTCAAAAAACTAGTTCCATCCCTCCGTCCTCATATAGCCTATCAGAATGTTAGGGGTCTGTAATCCAAACTTTCTACCTTGTTCCTAAATAGTGCTTCATTTAAGTTTGTCATTATTGCATTCTCAGAGACTTGGATAAATCCAACTATTTTTGATTCTGAAATTTTGACAAATGATTTTTTTTATCTACCGATCAGAACTGATCAATGTAAATGGGCCTAAGGATGTTGAATTTCTTGCCGTAAAGGTAACTTTTCTATCATTCGCTTTATTTATTACCTGTTCCTATATTCCTCTTTCTTCTGATATTCAAGTTTATATGCAACATATTGCTTGTATTAAAGATGATTCTACCAAATTAAGAGACACTCATTCAATGGTTCTTGTTAGTCATTTTAACTTAGCAAACATCACTTGTTGAAATCTTAGAGGGGCGACTTATATTGTACGATCAGCACATCATGACTTTTTTAGATAGTCTGTTGGACATGCCATTTTATCAAATTAACGCAGCTCCACAAAATTTATACCGCAGTTCCAAACAATTAATATGGCCGCGTGTGGCCCAGCGGTTAGTGTGCTGGACTGCTGGGCGGGAGGTCGTGGGTTCGATCCCGCCTCGAAACATCAAATAAAAAATTTTTTTTTGTTTATTTAGAAATTAGCTTTTACACATCCGGTCACCTTCACCAGCTATTGGCGGCAGCTGGGAAGTAACTAGCCATGAAAAGCCAATTCTCAAATTTTGCCGTTTGGATTCGGCGTTAAACTGTAGGTCCCTTTCTCTTGTGCGAAAAATTTAAAGCACACACGCCAAGAGATTGTGAGAAGCTTCGCTTGGCCCCTTTAAGGGGCTGTGTAGCCAATTTTACTTTAAACAATTTATACAAATTGTTAGATGTCTGTTTTTGTCTGACCGTGCGAATGTTGTTGTCTCTAGTTCTGCCCCTCTATTACTATTTCAGTTTTTGGACCTTCCTCTTCAAGTTATATATTTCCTAATACAGGTGTTGTCGTTGTTTTCGTAAAGAAAA
This sequence comes from Lordiphosa stackelbergi, assembly GCA_018904235.1. Taxonomy (NCBI): domain Eukaryota; kingdom Metazoa; phylum Arthropoda; class Insecta; order Diptera; family Drosophilidae; genus Lordiphosa; species Lordiphosa stackelbergi. The sequence continues at coordinate 19,414 of JAEIFU010003483.1, read as the reverse complement.
CTTTACGTTGATGAATTAACTTATTTATGCAACTAACTGCTCTCCATTGTACATTGCGGTTGATTTAGACTTTGCTTTTAACTTTTTCAACGAATCTATTAATTCTCTCTCCAGCGTCAGTTAATCCTACTTTGGGGAAAAAATGGAAGCAAAAAAATGTATGTATTTATTTTGAAGCTGAGATTAAAACCGTAACCGAAACCGTAACCCTTAACCACTAAAAACACTTTAAAATTTGTAACAGAAACCGTAACCGTAACCGAAAAAAATGATTTTCTTCTAACCGTAACCCCATAACCTTTATTTTCATAACCGGTTATCAAAACCGAAACAGAAACAAATATACGGGTTAATTTCGGTGTTCCTCTACTTATACAAAATTCGATAAACGTAAATTAGTGCCGGGATAATGTAGAGGACAGAAAGCTTGCTTGTGTTAGTAAGCAAGCGAGCTCTCTCCAGACTACAGACTACAACTTTCATGCAATTCCGTGTTCACCGATTTACACAACCATAAGTTCGCGTTTGTTCAGTCAGTTATGCATGGCCGGCTCTGAAGGAAATTCGATGTATGCACAATGAACATTTGACATATATACATTGCGCCGCACTATTGCTGACGGCCACAAAGAAAAGAGAGCGAACGAGAAAGAGTGAGTGCAGCTAACCAAAATCTTTACTCTCCTCATCTTTCCATATACATAGGTATGTGATATTACACTGGATGTTGGCTAGTTTAACCGATCAAAAAATGTACGACTTCGGCTCAAATTTGACATCAGCTAATTCTGATTCTATCTGGATTCAATGTTAATTTGAAATCCAAAACAACTCAGCATTGACCAAACTATAGTCTCACAAATTAGAGTTTAGAGATCCAAGTCTGTTCGAGAATGATGCTTACCCATGTGCAATATTTCTTGATCCGAGACATAATGTGTCTTTATCTGCCGAGCAGAAAATTAACTGTATTAAATTATTAGGGAATTATCAGGGGAAAACAGTCCAAATCCAAGTTGGTCGGAAATTTCCAATAGTTCTAATTAAAAATAGTCGGAAGTCTTCATTAAAAATATGTTTCGAAAGGAAAAAATATGGCTTGGCAGAGTACACATATTGGAACGATGGGAAAAAATTAAACAATATTTCCTGATCTTTTTAAATTATCAAAAGTTTTGCTAGCAGTACCACCCACACAAATAAGTGTGGAGCGTTTGTTTTCAGGAGTAGAACTTATAATGAGTCCCTACTTCTGTCTGCATGAATTGTCAAATTAATATTTTATACTAATAACCGTAACCGTAACCCAAACCCGAAACAGAATGAGAATAATAACCGTAACCAGTACCGTAACCGACATTCCGCAACCGTAATATAACCGTAACCGGAAAAAAACGATCGGCCAAAACAGTAACCGTAACCCAAACCGTTATTCGTTTCGGTTTTAATCTCTGTTTTGAAGTCGTTGACAAAAAATAATAGACGCAAAACAGAGCGCTCTTTTCAGCTGCCTCTGCCTTTGTAATCTGCTTGAGTTCCTTGAGTTCATATTCTTCAAGATTTGAAATTGTATTCTGAGATTGAGACCCTTCTGCGACGGCAACGAAATTCATCACGCCGAAATATCTCCAAGACGTCGCCTTCTCCAATCCTTGTCCGAATTTTTCCTTCGCTCTGGCCTCATTTGGTTAGCATTGGATTCGGAAATTTGTCTACTTTTACTGCAACTCCGCTTCCACAAACTTGCCTTCGAACTCTTCGAACATTATCTACCTAATCATTTGCTCCAATAATTTTATTCGAATAATTGCCATCGGATGCATTCCAAATTGCAGGGCGCTTTTCCACCAGCGATATCAATTTCATGGTGTCCTCTTCGCTTAAAGGTTTGACCACTCGTGGGCGACTGCGTGCTTGAAAAAAAAAGGATTGGGCCATCCGAACAATGACATTTATTAAATTAAAGTCAAACACACGTATATTATTACAGCGACAACAGTGCGATAATTCTTTTCAATAAGGCTACATGCCGCCCTTGCAATTTAATAACAAAACTATATTATTGTACTTTATCTTACACCATTATGCCAATTCTTATCCAAATTAGATATCCAAACGGATTTACAAAATTTCTAGCAACTAAATACTCGGACAATCATCACAAGTTTGCCAAAGTTTGTTCTTACATTTAAATCCGTCCCTTTCTACTTCACAGATTTTTCGTTTGAGATGTTAGACCATATTTCAAAGAACTGGGATCTTTCGCCTTGAAGTTGTCTAGCTATGATCTTCGGCAGTCTTGAACTCTCCATATTCATTATTTTGTTTACGTACTTGAAGTGGGTATGCAGTGTGTACGCGTACAGATAGGGATAATTTGGAGTAGTGGAGGGGAGCCTAAATACTTTTTTAACGAAGAATGTTAGGAGACGCTCGACATGTTCATAAGATGTATGGCCCTATACTTGCTATTGAGCGTACTGACGCTTGGAAGACAGCGTATATTGTGCTTGGTTTGACGTTTTTCCTACTAAGCAGAGTTTCCCCATGACGCGTTTACGGTCACTTTTGCATCTTTCAGCTTATCGCAGAGGTGAGCCCTAAATATATTATAGTGTATATCACTAGTACTTCTAGGTATTTGAAGCTCTTTAATTTCAATAAATTTTTGAATCAATCCTGCGAATTATCCAGGCATCGAATTGTCATATTTTGAATTTATACAGTTTTTCGCAATCAGAATTGAATTGATTTTGATTTAATTCATTTACACAACAAAAAAAAACGAGAAAGGCAAAGCTAACTTCGTCTGTACCGAAGTTTTGATACACTTGAAATAGCTTGTCTCAACGGTTAGCGACTTCGACCAAACTTCGCAGATCAGCTTAAAAACATTACATATTACCCATGACCGTGTTTGAGAGCAGTTATATTGAGAGCAAAACAGTTTTTCTCACTAAAATCCATTTTCCGACCGAACATTTGTATGGCAGCTACAAGAAGTAGTTATCCGATCCGGTCGGTTCCGACATATTAGCAGCGTGCAGTAAAAAGAAGACTCTGTGCAAAGTTTCAGCTCGATAGCTCCAAAACTGAGGGACTAGTTCGCGTAGAAACAGACAGACGGACAGACGGACGGACAAAGCTTAATCGACTCAGCTCGTCATGCTGATCAAGAATATATATACTTTATGTGGTCGGAGATGATTCCTTCTATGTGTTGCACACTTCTGGGCAAAATTATGATACACTTTTCAAGTGTATAAAAAGAATTGAATTGATTTTGTATAAATTCAAATGATTTATAAATTTTGATTGTTCATTCATTTGATTTAAATCTGAATTAACTCAACTTCATTCGTTTTGTCACATTTTCCAGTTTCAAATAACTAATGTTGTTTAACTTATCCAAATACGTTACAGAAGATAGCAAACTAGACGCCATAGAGTATTATTATTTTATTAAATACAATTCTAGTTGATATAGTTAGTTTTAGGCTTTTTTAAAAATCATAAAACTTTAATTGCAGAAGCTTTTCACAGTTCTCGTCTTCAAGACATCCACGTTTGGATACGTTTGAAATTGATGCGTAAGAAAACAGCCCCTCTACTGCAGCTGACCGTTGCAGTCTTGATATCTTTGGCTTTAAGATTGCAGTTTTTCGTGTTGAACCATGGTTTTTTTAGCGTAAATGAAAATAGATCGGAAAACCCTTTTGGTTTACCTGCAATGAAGTCGGCGTACTCCCTATCCCAATCGTAGATTTTACAGATTGCATCCAGTTCACAAATATGAGGTGATCTTCTGTAGGAGCATTTTTTGCCCTTTCGTCTAATAGAACATTTAGTGATGCAGCGACTTTGTGTGATTGTTTGTCTTTTCTATAATGGTTTGAGCTATGTAGTTGCTTTGCTGCATCTTATCAACAATTGCACACTGTTTATTTGCACCCTTTTCATCAAATTATATTTTTTGCTTTGCTATTTAATTGTAAAGCAATTGGATAAGTTAATCTATATTTAGTTATTTTAAACTGGAAAATGTTACAAAATGAATGAAGTTAAGTTAATTCAGATTTAAATCAAATGAATGAACAATCAAATTTTCTAATTCATTTGAATTTATACAAAATCAATTCAATTCTTTTTTTTTGTAAATGAATTGTACAGTATAGGGTATTTGGGTATTTATGTACCACCAGAGGTGTGCTTGCTACAATTCGGCCATCCTGACAAGAGAGCTCCTGATCTCTTATTGTTATGATCGTAAGTTAATTTACAATGTGCTTAATATAGGTAATACTTAAGAAAATATACTCGAAATCATATTTCTAATTAACTTCTAATTTGACTTTTATTTTTATTGAACCACGGACGCATACTTGCGACAGCCCACTCTCCTTTGTACGGAAGCCTTGACTGTTGAAATCGTTTCACATCCTCCAAATCGTGTCTATCATTTCTCAGAACTTTAGTTACCCTATAATGTCTTTAAATTTGGGAATTAGTTCCTTAGAAACGCCCGTGTGTGAGTCTTTTGGACTTGGTGCTCATCAGCTTCTTCTCTAATTGCTCTAAATTTCTGGACTCCTGTGTGTTGTTCAACTTCTCTAAGTTCTCTTTTAGCGCGTCACACACTTCCCCTTTTTGTGGGGTACCGAATAGCACTTTGCTGGTATGTTCATTAATTGATCTCTGAATCGTGTTGTTTAAAGCATATTCATTTGTCTCTAACACAGTATCCCAGTGTTGTCCTCTATCTGGCTATGTCAGCTTTGCAAACATGGGACCAAGACTTCTATTCTCTCTTTCCACCTAACCATTCGCCTGCGGTGAGCCAGTGGCTATTTCCACGTGCTTAATGTAATTTTGTTTTAAAAATTCTTCGAATTTTTTAGAAGTAAAACAGGTGCCTCGATCAGAAATCACACATTTTGGTCTGCTGTAAGCTCGGAAATAATCATTAAGAGCTAATATTGTTTCCTTTGACTTTTTAGTTTTTGCTGGATAGAGTCGTACGAACTTCGTGAAAGCGTCTATAATTACTAGCACTTGCTGGTTTGATCTGCTCTTGTCTACCGGTCCAAAATGGTTTATGTGGACGACGTCAAACGGTACTTTTTCTTTTGGAATATTATGTAGAAATCCTTCGTCCTTTCCTCTTTTTGCTGAATAGGCAAGGCACTTGAGACAATTGTCAATGTGTTTCTTAGCTTTCGGCCTAATTCTCGGAAACCAATAACTCTTTGAAATAATCTAAGTCATTTTATCAATTCCAATGTGACCCATCTCCTCATGATACTTGAGTTCATTCAAGTTTTTTTTTCACAAAAACTGAATTTTTTGTCTTTTCGCACCAAATCATAGAGTGGTTTTGCCTTTACGAAAAGTCTTTTACGAATCTTCTGAAATATGAGCAAAGACCTAGGAAGCTTTGTATGCCGTGTGTCTTGGCTGGTACAGGGAAGTCTTTTACTGCCAGTAGCCCTTTTGTATCTGGTTTGATACCTGATCCTGATATCAGGTATCCCAACTATTGTACTTCATATTGAAGTCTAACCTCAATTCAAGCTTGTATTTCAAGGTGACTCTTACTATCTTCAGTCGCAATCATGATGTCGTTTATGTAAATTAGAACCTTGTCTTCCTTAACAAGGTCACAAAATATTTTGTTTACGAATCTTTGGAATACTGCCGGGGCATTCCGCAAACCAAATGGCATTCTCAGCCATTCGTATTGACCCATTTGAGTCGCGAACGCGGTATACTTAAGTAAGTCCTCGTGCATGAAAACATGGAAGAACCCATTTTTGAGGTCTAGCTTGGTGAACCACTTCTTTCCTGAAAATTTGTCAATGAGATCGTCAATTAATGGTGTTGGCCAACTCTTTGAGCGTATTTTTGTTAAGAGTTCGATTGTCCATACACATTCTTAAGTCACCCGTATTTTAGTTGACTAAAACTGTCCGTGATGCATATTCTGACTTGCTATCCCGTATAATCACTCTTTTAATGTATTCGTCTAAAAGATTTTGCACCTGCGCTTTTTCGGCAAAAGATAGCCGCTTGGGAGGATAGTTAAAGGTTTTTGATTTTCTTAATTTAGCTTCATTTCGCACTTGACTGCAGGAACTGTGGGCAGCTTGGCTTTGCTATAAAACTTGTCGAATCTTCAGTTAGCTCTTTTCTTATACTGTGATCACAATTTTCATTAATATTTAGGTTATGGCAATCATTTGGTTCAGGGTATTCAAAAGCGAAGATATCAGTATCACAAGTTTCATTTTGAGTTAATTTTCTAATACAATCTAACTTTTTTTCTGCGTTATTGTTTATCTTACATTCATTCTGATTGCCTTCGAGATTTTTAACATGCGCACGATCATTATGTGGAGCTATATCTTCAGATCTATTAGTTTGTAATCTGATATTTTGTAAGCTTTCAATTGGTGTTCGATAATTTTGTGATAAATCATTTTCTGTACGATCATTTTGTTAACTATCAATTTTTGTTTGATCGTTTGTATACTCTCGTTTTCTGTTCTATCAATTTTTGTTCGATCGTTTTGCATACTTTAATTTTTACAAAGGATTTTGAACCTGCAAATTTTTTTAAACTCTCTTTCTAAAACAACGTCATATCCCATCGACTCGTTTGCCACAATTAGTAGTTCAAAATTAAATTTTTCTTTATACACAATTATAAAACATGATATTTTCCCAACAATGTTTAACGGGCTCTAATTTTGGCCAACATATTTTACTTTATTAATATCAGTGAATTTAACGATTTGCTGTCCAAATTTTTTTAATGTGGTTCTAAACAGCATATTTTGATGAAGCTAATTGAGTCGATTAGGCATTCTAAAAGAACATAAATATTAGTTTTATGATTTGCTCTGTGCTTAATAGCATAAACTGGTACACGGGAGCTAATGCAATTGTTTTAAAATTATTGATTACAAAAAAAAAAAATACATGTCCCAAACTGGGACTTGAACCTAGGACTCACTGCCGTTCAGTCATAGGCCTTAACCTCTACGCTATTACCGACAAGTTTTAGTAGGCAGCTAAAAGTGCTATAAGAAATCATTGAGGGCCACAAATTTGGCTATGCCTTTTTTTCGCAATTTAACAGCTATGGTTTTATCATTAAAATAAATCTGAAACTCTTACACATTCGTTGCCAGCCGTATTCTTCTTCATTAAGCGTTGGGCGATTTGGTGCTCCAGGCTGCCACATGCAAAACACGCTCCGTGCTCTCGTTTCGGCTTGCGACAAACAGCTTCATAATGGCCCAATGAGTTGCAGTTGCAGCATCTGGTAGACGTCTTTGGAGTTACATCACTGGCTGCGCTTTTGCCAACGGCCCATGGGCGGCCGGTTGTGGGTGCTTTTATGGGTAATGCTACCTTTGATAACGCTTGTAGCAGCTGTGACGATGTGGTGAAACACTGCATGTACGCTTGTGGGCGTAGTTGGCTGTTGGGAATTCCTTTGATAATGTTGTCAATCAGTTCTTCGACGTCCAGTTGGATGTGTGTGGCCAATCGTGTCTTTTCGTTGAAGTAGGTTGCGAAATCTTCCATAGGAAGCCACTTGCGGTCTTGAAATCTGCGGCGTGATGTTATTTTGCTTTCGTTGTTTTGGAACGCCACGGTCAGATGTTGCAGAAGTTCTTCAACTGGCATGGTCAACAAATTTCCACTTGTGTGTCTCCACACTTGAGCACGATCCTTCAGCTTTGACAACATCAACATTCGCAACACATTGTCGTTGAGTTGATACAACTTTTTGATTGTATTCAGTTGAGCGATCCAAATGTTGACTGAAATTTTGTTGTCTTTGTTACCGTCGAACGTGCGTTGTCTGAATCTGTTTCGCTCGAACAATTTTGTGCGGTGTTTCTGCTTCGTCTAGAATTGCACCGTTTGTTTCACCAGAATTTTTTCCTTGTCCTTCATCCTCTACATTTTTAGAGTATAGAGAATTTTTGTTGTTGGACGTGGGCTGAGGGGATTTTTGGTGGCCTGATCATTCCAATGATGGGCATATGCGGTGGTGCAACCATCGCAGCTCCACTGCGCTAAAATCTTCGATGCCGATTGCGTCCATAATTTAGTTTTTGTTTAAGTTCTAACTGCACTGACTTTTATTTTAATGTTTTAGTTGCTTGTAGGCGAGAGTGGGGAAAAAAAGTGTTTTTTTTTTCTCGGTTTCCTATTCCACTTTTGAGATTGTAGGCAAAGAATAACACGCGTACACTTTCGTTGCTGCAGAAGAACTGATCTTTATTTCGTTATCGCTAAACCTATTATACATTCGTATTAGTGTCTGTATACAGTGTGAAGCATGTGTGAAGCTAGAGTATGCGTGATATATGTACAATATGGGATATGTGGGTATGTACAGTATAGGGTATGTGTGTATTTATGTACCACCAGAGGTGTGCAATATAATGCTGCGTCAGATCGCGGTCGTTTAGATGGCGTTGATGCATTATCGTGTGCTGGAGACCTAGATAACGGCATTTTCAGTTTGTTGGTTGTTAAATTCAAATTCCCGCGCCAAAAAATTAAACTGCTTGCTGATTTGGCAATCTGGCAACCCTGTGCTTTAAAGCTCGGTTTTAGAAACCCTGCAACTCTACGATGCGCTGTAGGTGTTTTCCAACACTAGACGGGTAAAGTAAAAAAATTATCGTTGTTTTCGCACCGCGGAATGTGTCTGGGACGTGGACTCGATGTGGTCAGCGCGACCCGATGAACCCTCCTGGGTATGCAGAATTAATTTTCCAGATAAGCGGGAGCATCACTTCACACTCAACCTCTTCGCACACGCACGCACACCGTATCTTTTCTCTAATCAATATACATTTTGAAAGTATTTGCCGCCCGGAAATTTGGCACCCGGAAATTGGCGGCAACCTCTATGTCGAGAAATGCTACTAAAGAGAAGTCACTTACTTCAAGTGATTTTTCAATCCTTGGGACCAGGGATTCAAAGGGCGGTTTCAGTAGAAAGAAAAGATTTAGAGATTCTTCGTTGGAGCCGGTCAAAGTTTCGTCTTTTTTTTTTTTTGTAAAAGTCTTGCCGAGGTTGGTGAGCTAGCCAGGACCTTTCTGAGCCGTGATGCATCAGAAGTAGATTCAATATTATAACAGTAATGGGCCCAGGAGGAGAGTTTTGGCCTTCTGGTAGCTTTCTTGTAAGTCCCCAGCTTTGTGTATATAACCCCCAAGCGGTTGTTTGGTCGTTATGTTTGACTACGTTAAATACTCTGCAGACCACCAAGGTGGTTTAAAGGCCTTATCATTTGCCTCTACTTCATTTCGATTAGGAACGGAAAACTGAGAGAAACGAAGAACTCTAACTAAAACTAGGAACAGGCTATAAAATCGGCTCAAATCACAAAGTTTAACTTACACTCTCGTTTCTTTCTAAGACCTATTTTCATAGCGATGGTTCTTATAGAAGCTATAAGATATAGTCATCCGATTTGGACCAAATTATGCAAATCTGTATGAAAGCATGTAAAATTAGTATTGGCCGAGTAAAAAAATAAATTTTCCTATGACAGCTATAAGATAAAGTCGTCCGCTTTCGACCAAAAGCAAATCTGTCTGTGTGAAAGCGTATCATATTAATAATCGCTGAGTTTGGAGAAGTTAATACTATAAGATATAGTCGTCCGATCCGGTTGGTGCCGACATATTAGCAGGGTGGAGTAAACAGCTCGAAAGCTTCAAAACTGAGGGACTAGAGGGACTGGGAAGTTGACAAACGGAACGACAAAGCTCAACGTCATGCACGTCACTTACCCCAATTATTTGTACATCAATTACAGCAAAATAGCTACTGGTCACCTTTATGCACTTGAAAATTATTTTAAACTATTTTATTTCAAAGTGAAAAGTTCTACAATTTTTTTTATCGTAGATCTTTTCAGCGGGCTCTAGGTCATCAAATTATGATTTTGTATATATTTTAACCCAGGCCCCCCGCCCCCCCCACGATATATTATCTAAATAAATTAATAAATAACATACCTCCTTTTTTTTAATTTTAGATATTTTCTTCAAGAAATTCAATTGGGTGAAACCCTGATAGCTCGTGGTGATTTTGAGAGCGGTGTGGAGCATTTGGCAAACGCGATAGTGGTTTGTGGTCAGCCAGCTCGTTTACTACAAGTGCTTCAATCCTCCCTACCGGCCCAAGTGTTCGCCATGCTAATTGTGAAAATGCAAGAATTCGGAAATCGGGCGGCTGAGGGAAACGATGGACAGGTTGGTCACAAGTTGGGACAAATTGACAACACTTCCAACATATTAGAAAGTTCGTCGGGAAATGGAATTATGGATGACCTTGAATAATGTTTGAAAAATTTTTCAAATATTGGAATATAATAGAAATTAAGGGCTTCATATTGTAGTTTTATAATATTCAAATTGCATACATTGTACAAAAATTAATTTCAAGATGTTCCCAATACACTAAAATAAATATGAGTAAACTGTTAGCATGACCATTTCGCTCACTGTTGACTGTAATTTTTGAGCTTCGAAAAATTTATGGGTACCAGCTGCACAGTAGGTCGTCTTAAGCAAGCAAATGTATGTAACATGCAGAAGAAAGCATCTCCAACCGCATAAGCTTGATCAGCACAATAGAGCGAACCCCAAACCGGTAAAATGGAAAAAAAGTTGGTCTCAGCATTTCCAAAGCTAATAATATTTGTTGTATAATTAATAATTGAGAATATCAAAAAATTTTATTTTAATTTTAAAATTTCATACTCAGGTGGTCCAACCTAATGAACATATGCACTCCATTTAGTCATATTCTTCTGTATGTAAACAAATATTTCAGAGACTGGAAGACTTAGATTCACACAATTTTATATGTTGGCTTCTATTGTCTGTAGGCAGATCAAGATTGTTTCACATTTTTGGCCCGAACCCTGAAATAAAATGTGTTGAATAACCCAGTTTTAAAGATATCTCCAGGGATTGCGTGTCGATTGCGACCACCGAATCAAAGCGGATGTGACACAAACGACCACCATGCCGCCTGGGAAAGCTCCGATGTGAACTATCGATTCCTCTCTAGGCTTGATCTGGATCAGTGCTGGGAATGCTGAATAGTATTTTTAATCAGTCATCGCTTAAATAAAAAAATGTTTTTTTAAATAATGGAGTTTTTCAAGCTGAAAACAATTTCTTGATTTAAAGAGTTCAACTTTTCAATTACCATTAAATCCGGTTGAAATATGCTGACGATTTAGCTCAACTGTTTTTTCATTTCAATTGAATTTTAATTGAATATTTCCATTAAAATTTAGAATTAGTTGAAAGTTCAAGCTTTAAGTCAAATATTAATGGCACTTGAACCCAGTCAAGTGCCAGATGAATTTCACAACCAGCCAAAAGTTAATATTAAAAATATTAATTGAGAAATTTGTGTACAAACAAAAGCAACTGTGTTCAAAATAATATTTGAACGCTGAAGTCTTGTATTTTTTCCTAGTTTCAATGGCCAATAGCCGACTTTGTAACACAATATCGATAAGCGATACCAACGTAATTTAACTTATAGTTTGTATTAAATAAATTAAAATGCATTTTTATTGAATGAAAAACAACGAGAAGAAACAACGACTTTGCCGAAGTTTTTATACCTTGCAAAATACATCAGAGTTTAAGAACGCCAGCATTAGAACAAACAATTTTTTAAAATAAAACCCACTTTTCGACCGATAGTTCCTATGACAGCTACAAGATATAGTCATCCAATTTTTACCAAAATTTCAAAATCTTTGTAAATGCGCATAATATTAATAATTGCTGAAGTGAGATACGTTAACATTAAAAACAAAAAAGTTTTTCTCATTAAAATCCACTTTTCGACCGATAGTTTCTATGGCAGCTATAAGATATAGTCATCCGATTTTGACCAAAACTTCCAAATCTATGTAAAAGCGTATAATGTTAATAATGGCTGAAGTGAAACACGTTAACATTAAAAACAAAAAAGTTTTTCTCATTAAAACCCACTTTTCGACCGGTAGTTCCCATGGCAGCTATAAGATATAGTCATCCGATTTTGACAAAAACTTCCAAATCTATGTGAAAGCGTATAATATTCATAATCGCTGAAGTGGGAGACGTTAACATTCAAAACATAAAAGTTTTTTTTACAAAGACCCACTTTTCAATCGATAGTTCCTATGTCAGCTATAAGATATCGTCGTATCGAGAGACTAATTCGCGTAGAAACAGACAGACAGACGGACAGACAGACAGACGGACAAAGCTCAATCGACTCAGCTCGTCACCCTGATCAAGAATATATTGTCATGAAGACAGGTAAATAGAAGTTGTCGATCAAACGGATTAAAAAATCGCGAATTTTTAATAAGTTGAGATTATCGTGAAGATTGAATTAATGGCAATTGACAAGTAAGTGTCATTTCTTCGTTTTGTTTTTAAAATTTGAAATGGGACGTAGCAACGCTCGCCGGGTACCTGCAAGTTTTTCACCAACTTGTTCTCTGCTGAAGAAATAAATACTCGTATGCGCAAGATTTTCATAAGGATGTAAATCTTGGTTTTTGACGCTGTCGTCAATATCCAAACCATTTTTATTTTTCATTCAATAAAAATGCATTTTAAGTTATTCAATATAAACTATAAGTTAAATTACGTTGGTATCGCTTATCGATATTGTGTTACAAAGTCGGCTATTGGCCATTGAAGCTAGGAAAAATACAAGACTTCAGCGATCAAATAATATTTTGAACACAGTTGCTTTTGTTTTTACACAAATTTCTCAATTTAATTTTGACTGGCTTTGAAAAGTCCCAATTGAAAATTTAATTGAAGTAAAAAACCCAATTAAATTTTGGCTGGTTGTGAAAAGTCCCAATTGAAAATTTAATGTAAGGGAAATTTCTCAATTAAAAATCGGCTGGTGTCAAAAATCCCAATTAAAACTTTAATGCAAGGGATATTTCTCAATTAAAAATTGGCTGGTGTCAAAAATCCCAATTGAAAATTTAATGGAAAGGAAATATCCCAAGCTAAATTTTAATGGAAGGGAAATAAATAAATATAATTCAGCTGGCACTTGACTGGGTTCAAGTGCCATTAATAATTGACTTAAAGCTTGAACTTTCAACTAATTCTAAATTTTAATGAAATTATTCAATTAAAATTCAATTGAATTGAAAAAACAGTTGAGCTAAATCGTCAGCATATTTTAACCGGATTTAATAGTAATTGAAAAGTTCAACTATTTAAATCAAATAGTTGATTCGTGCTTGAGTATTTAGCCATGTAAAATAAATTAATGGAAAAAAATTTTAATCAGCATTCCCAGCTCTGATCTGGATATATCTAATATAGGATCCATCCCGATTTTTGTAAGTAGAGGAAGGAAGGTGGTCTTAGACAGGGCGCTTAAACCCGCTTTAAAGGACTGGAAGGTCTCATTAGAGGAATCTATGCTCGACCACAGAATGATCCAATTTAAATTGGAATCAAGCCTGCAGCAAAGAACCCCTAATAGTAACCCCCGAAAAACAGAATGGGATGGCTTCGACTCTACGTTAGGAAAAAATACACCTAGGATTCGGATTCCGAAACACCCTCTATAACTAAAAAATTAAGTAAACGAATCAAACAAATGTATAATCGATGCCTTTGAAGAGAATTGCCCTCTTAGCCAATCGAGAAAAGAAAATTATGCTCCCTGGTGGAATACAATAGCGAAGTCAGGAAAGCCAAAAGGAAGAATTATGGGAAAGTCTGCGGGTCCATTGAGGACACGAAAGAAAAAGCCAGGTTACATGAAATCCTGTCCAGCAAAATCCCTGGCGGCAACATCTTGCACAAAAAGCAACGAGGGGAGTACGTCTCTTCTTAGACACTCACTTTCCGGTAACATCCCCATGAAAGAACGTGAAGAACAAGAGAACTATCACCCACTGGGCAGAAGTGGGCAATTGGAACATTCCAGCCATTCAAATCCCTTGGGCCGGATAGCATTTATCCAGCATTCCTGCAGCAAGGGAAGGACGCACTCCTACCATTTCTCAGGAAAATCATGACAAGCAGTCTTGCTACTGGAAATAACTAATAAGGATATAAATAACCCCAAGTCTTTCAGACCCATCAGCTTAACATCGTTTTTATTGAAAACGATAGAAAGTTGGTGGACAACAGTATACGCAATAAGCTTTTTAAGGGGGCACCCCTCCAACCAACACAGCATGCGTCCAGAGCAGGCCGTTCAACAGACACGGCACTGTTTCTGCTCGAGAAAACAATTAAAGATACGAAAGTGGCTCTTTGCGCCTTCCTAGATATTGAGAAAGCATTTTACAACACATCCCATAGTGCTGTCAAGATTGCCCTAATCAGAAGAGGAACTATCGACACAATAAGCGGATGGATAAATTCATTTTTACGATGCAGGGAAGCCTCAGTAGTGGAAGGTGAAAAATCCATCACAGTAACCACAACTAGTAGAAGCTCTCAGGGAGGAGTACTCTCCTCACTGTTGTTGAGGATGAACCCTTAGAAAGACAGGCGTCCAGGGTATAACATGTCTGGGATACGCAGATGACATCGTTATCCTTGCAAAAAAAAGAAAGATCAAACTCTATATGGTGTAGCAAGTGTACATCATAGGCGGTGACCACTGTACACATTCCAATTACAGTTTGATGCTAAGTTGCACTCTAAACATAGGTTAGGTTAGGTTGCGATGGCTATGGCACTTAGGCCGCTATGGGCCCATTGCGATCCCCCTGTTAACCCTTTTTAAGACTGAGGCGGGTCCTTGGTACTGAACCAACATCTAGATCGGATGTCTCCGTGAGGCTGAGTAGAAGAGGTTGACCAAGTGTCCTTAGTCTTCTTCTACTTAAAGCGGGGCAGTGGCAGAGAAGGTGTTGTACTGTTTCCTCCTCTTCTTCATGTTTACAACTTCTACAGAAGTCATGGTGAGCAACGCCTAGGCGTGCTGCGTGTCTGCCAATAAGACAGTGCCCCGTGAGGTCTCCAACCAGAAGCGATATGTGTTATCTTCTGAGTCGTAAAAGTGTGTTTGTACATTTTTGGTTGAATGTAGGCGACGTGAGTTTAGATACGGTACAGTAGGGAATGGTATCCCACCGATCCGTAGCGAGACGGAGTGTTTTAGCTTTTATATGCAGCTTATATGTTGCCATAGGCATCCCAATCATGCTCTTCTCTGAAAGGAGCTCGATGGTGGTTCCTATTCTGGCAAGTTTGTCAGCAGACTCGATTCCCTCTGTGTTGCGGTGTCGAGGCACCAATATAAGGTGTATACTGAAATGTCGTGCGATCTCGTTAAGAGATACGCGACAATTAGTAATGGTTTTAGTTTGTCGAACGTCGTTTGTGGTAGGCAGTAGTCTGTAGTTAATGGTATACTCGTTTGGTCTTCGAGTATGGTAGAGTGTCCAAAATTGCCCCTGTTCCAGGCATCAGACTCTCTTAGTCTTAAGACTGTTGTGGTAGCCAGTTGCTTTGCTACAAGGTCTAGCGGTAGAAGATGAAGAATAGTATTAAGCGCTTTCGTCGGTGTTGTTCGGAGAGCGCCACTAATACATATCTCCGCACTTCTCTGTACTTTGTGGAGATTGTTAAGGACTGATTGTTTCCTGAGTGCTGGCCACCATACTAGTGATCCATACAGTAATAGAGTAGTAGTAGTTCTTCTTTATTGATTTTGTAGATATTTTTCTTTTAAAAAATGTTTGATTTTTGAACAATATTTTATCATATAAATTAGGTGATATAACTAGCATGGCTCAAGGCCGTCTAATTTTTATACTTAAATTTTACATACATACACATAATTAAGTTATTCTAAATTGGAAACATATATGTAGTTTAATTGAAACTATTTTAAAAGCTTTCGTAAATAATTTTTTTTCGGTAGCGGGTTGCGTCTATGAGAAATTTTGCTAGCCTTTTCCAGTCTGATCCATTTAATATCGTTTTCATCTACATTTAATTAAGCACAGATTTTCCCCATATGTTGATTCGGAGCTCTTTAAATATTGGACAGGTCGCACAGAAATGAGCCACGACTTCCCTCTTCCGTAAATTGCGAAGAGTGCATACTTCAATAACATTCTGATGGTGGGAAATATAATTTAATGCCAGCATCTCTGTCCGAGCTTTGAAAATGTTTGAGATAGTCCAGCAGTCGTATTCGTCTTTGAAGTAATTGCTTTCCTTAAAGTTATGGTTCAGTTGCCTATATGTGTTGCGAGTTTGGCTTGCTAGTGCAGAGGCTTCAAAACTATGACGAGCTCGTTCATCGATTGCTTGTAGCAGGGCACGTTGAGAGACGCTCCAAGTATCGGGCTGCGACAGGTCCAGGTGGATTCCAAAGTCCCGAGCGAGACTTTCCCATGATTTGAAGCATTGTGATTTTCCGACCAAAAGTGTATTTACAACAATACAGGGCAGCCTATTCTCATGCAGCTTTATTATTTTTTTACGTAGCGGAAATGTGTGCCTAGAGTGTGTACAAACATTTTTGGAAGTCCTGTCTCTAGATGTATGGCATATGTAGGCGTGTTTTGTGGGAGATAAAACACTCTTTTAATGAAGTATCGCAATAGTTTTTCGACGTCTTCATATTTGGCATAACCCCAGACTTCTGCTCCATAACACATAATTGCTTTTAAAGTGGCCTCAAACATCCTGTATTTTGTACTCGAGCTTATATTATTTTTGCAGTAAAGTGATCGCCAGTTGCTGCTAATTGCTATTTTCGAGTCGCTCAGCTTTTGTTCTAGGTGCTTGGTAAATGACATATTTGATGTTAGAGTTATTCCTAGATACTTATACTCTTTGACCACATCTAAGGGCGTGCCATTCAAGCTCCACTCTTTCGTTTTCGCAAGACGACCTCTACCTGCTCGAACTACCATAACTTTGGACTTCGTGGTGTTGATCCTTAGGCTCCACTTTTGACAATATGCATGCGCGGCATTAATCATGTTCTGCATGACTTGTGGGCTGTCGGCAAAAAGGACCATATCGTCCGCGTACATGAGAATTTTTAAGTTCATCTGTCCAAATTGTTCTCCTCCAGGTAGCTCTGTCGATATATCATCCACAAATAGCGCAAAAAGCAGAGGACTTAAGTAACAACCTTGCTTTACTCCGAGGTTTGTTTCAAACCACTCCGATAGGGTATGGCCATCCCACACTGCAGTCTCATTATCATTTTTGTTGAAACACCCATTCTGTTCAATTTGTCTAGCAGGCTTCTTCGATGGATGGTATCAAACGCAGCTCTGAAGTCTATAAAAAACAAATACAATTTTTTCTTTTCTTCCAGGAACGCGTTTGCCACTGAAAATGCTGTCGAGTGTAGAATATCCTTTACGGAAGCCTGACTGATTCTCGCTGAGCAGTTGTGTGTTCTTAATAAAAGCCTTAAGTCTTGCTAGTAAGATCGAAGTGAACGTTTTCACGATTGAATTCAGGAACGAAATACCCCTGTAGTTTTCGACATTTGTTGGAGAACCCTTTTTCCATATTTGAAAGATGATATTTTTTGTGAAGCTTTTTGGAACTTCTCCAGAGTTAAAAATGTTGTTGAATTCATCTAGAAGTCTTGTTAGAAAGTTTGTTGGCGCATTTACAATGAATTCCGCGGGGATGCGGTCTTCTCCTGGGACTTTGCCCATTTTGCTCATTCCTAGAGCGCTGTGAATTTCGCGAAAAGTAATTTCTTTGTCGAGCTCATGGACTTCCAGTAATATGGGACGAACTACTGCTGTGTATAGCCAGTGTACTATGGAGGGGAAAAACCCCATTTGCGGCCTATTGCCTTTTTGCGCGGGTATAAAGCGATGGTTGCTTTCTTTTTGCGTTCGTTTATGTTGTCTTTTCAGAGTAGTTTTTTATCCAGAACGACACCCAAGTATTTGGCCTTGTCACCAAATGCAATATTTACTCCGTTAAGTTTAGGAGGAATCAGCTCTGGAATTTTGTACTTTCTGGTGAAAAGAACTAATTGCGTCTTGGCTGGGTTTACGCCTAAGCCACACGATTTGGTCCACTGAGCGAGTGTTGTCAGTGCAGTCTGCATAAGGTCACACAGAGTTCCACATTCCACATTTGAAGATGGCGATATCATCCGCATACGCCACCACTGCTGGTCCCTCCGCTTCCATAAGTCGCAGCAGTTGGTTAACTGTTACGACCCACAGCAGCGGGGAGAGAACACCTCCTTGCGGAGTGCCTTTGTTAACATATCTGCGAGCCGTCGCACCGCCAAGTTGGGAGTACACCGACCTGCTGGTTAGCATTTGATTGATGAGGCTCACTAGCGGCGCATCGACTCCCACATGTGTCAAGGCAGCGGTGATAGCGCTAGGTTGGACGTTATTAAAGGCACCCTATATGTCGAGAAATGCTACTAAGGAGTCCCTTACTTCAAGTGATCTTTCAATCCTTGAAACCAGGGAGTGCAAGGCAGTTTTAGTGAACTTGCCCTTGATGTATGCATGTTGTGTTTGTGCAAGCTGAGAGGGACTTATGGTGTGCATCAATAAGTCTCTCAAGAGTTTTCAAAAGAAATGATGATATGCATGTGAAGCTTTGCCTGCTTTCGGTATGAATACCACCTTTGTTTCTTTCCACTTGGTGGGGATGCAGTTGACCCTAAGACAGCTTACATAAATAGTGTAAAGCCAGGACATTGTGAGCCCAATGGTTTGCTGTAGTGGGGCAGGAAAAATGTTATCTGGACCTGGTGATTTAAATGGTTCGAACGAGTCGATAGCCCATTTAATTCTGGTCTTCGTGACAATGGTTTTATCGTATTGCATAGGAAGGTCGGTGGACCTAACCTGGGGTATTAAGTTGGTTGAGCATTCAGGAAAATGAGTGCTCAGCAGAAGATTAAGAGATTCTTCTCTTGAGTCGGTCCAGGTTCCGTCTGTTTTTAGCAAGAGTCCTGGCGAGGTTGGTGAGCTAGCCAGAATTTTCCTGAGCCGTGATGCATCAGAAGTGGATTCGATATTACTGCAGTACTGCGCCCAGGAGGAGCGTTTAGCCCTCCTGATAGTCTTCTTATAGGTACTTAGCTATTGTTTATATAACTCCCATGCGGTTGTTTGGTCGCTATATTTGGCTAAGTTGAAGGTGTGACGGCAATCTTTTCTGAGCTTATTCAGCTCTGCAGACCACCAAGGTGGTTTGAAGGTAGATATTGCTTTTCTAGGGGGCAGGCCCAGTTGAACGAGTCCGTATACGCGATGGTGAGCTTTTCGACAAGTTCATCTATCTGTTCTTCGGAACTTGGTGTATATGGTGGGACGGTCCAAGTTTGTTTGAGAGAAGTTTGTTGTGTATGTAG
>JAEIFU010003482.1:0-27977 GCA_018904235.1 Lordiphosa stackelbergi | reverse complement strand
CTGCATTTTCTCACTTAAACTAGTTTTTCGACTGTTGGTCCTTATGAAAGCGGAGGTTACATTTGTACGCAAATTTGCTTGTTAAAATTGACATAGCTGACGTCCACATTGGTATATTTTAATATGTTTTGCAGTTCTTTGAGAGTACTTTCAACCCCAATTTAAAATAAAAGGTTATCTGTTTCTGAAAAAAAGTTATGCTTGTTCAAAGTTCCGTTGCGGACGTTACCAAAAATGGAAGTCGACCATGAGGCTTATGTGCATTTCCACATTTTTTAGGGAATTTTGGATAATAAACAAAAAAGTCTAATAACAAAAAATTAAGTGTAATAAAAGACCATTTCAACCCAGCATTCAAAAGAATGATAAGTCGTCCCGTTATTTAAATATCTTAACTTTTGGTCTGTTGCGGACATTACGTTGCGGACGTTACACTTTTTCCATTGGGCCAATCTGTGTAAAAAAATTTATTTTTCATCCGATTGGCTTGAAACTCGGTTTGTAAGGATAAAATTCGAATTCATTTGTGATTTCATGTTCCGATGTTGAAAATACCGATTTTGTTGGTTTGCCCTCGATATTTATCAATTATTAATATTAATATTATTTAAACACACTTTTTGTCACTTTGAGGTTATGTTTTTCGGATTCTCGACCACCTAGAGCAATTTAAAGCCCAGATTCAGCAGGCAAAAATCCATTATAAACACCTATTTCCACCTCATAATATTAAAAAAAATTTTTTTTGAGTATTTTCATGCCGTTGCGGACGTTACACATTTTGGCATTAATTTTTTTCAAAAAAATGTGTAATAAAGGGCATGAAAAACTCTGTTTATTAAGCCAGTTTGGAAAACCAAATTATTAAAATTCATTCTGTTAAATTAAAAAAACCCTATTTTGCGTTGCGGACGTTACACACAGTAAACCGATTTTTAGATCAAATTTTTAATATATATTAGATATCTTACAAATATAATGAGTACCTTAAATTAAAGAAAATGAAACAAATTTTAAGTTTAGCTAAGCTCAAAATACTGAAACGACTATTTTTACCATTTTTTGACCAATAAAAAATCCTTTTTTCAAGAATTAATACAAGCAAGAGTTAGGTGTAGGTATGCATCTGCTAAGAACAAACTAACCACCGTAGAACAATATTGCTGACATATTTTAAAGCTTCAATATGTATCCTATTATTCCATTAACAAACATTTGGATTTTGGACAACTTTAAATTTCTGCCCTTCGTTTAAAAATTTTCGGATTAGCCCATATGCTATAGTCATTCGATCCGTCCGGTAACGACAAATGGGCAAAGCTTCGAAACTGAGGGGGGAGATAGCATAGAAACAGACATATGTGGCTATATCAACTCAGCTCGTCTAATGATCAAAAAATTATTATTTCCAAAAAATTATTAATGGCTATTATTTTGAAGTACTATACATAAATGAAAATACCCCAAAAAGTTTTTCCCCTATCGTCAATAGTTCTTAAGATAAGCCGGAAACATATAAAAGTTAAAAAACGGTGTATCGGATTTAATCTAACCAATGACGGTTTTTTGTTATTTTCTCGTGAACTTTTTGATAAAAATGTGAGACTGCAACCAAAGCCATCGGAAGTGTTTTTTTCCCTAAAAAAATCTGTATTTTGTATTTTTCTCCGCGAGGGCCAATCTGCGATGAAAATATGAGTAGTAATACAAGTGGGGGTGTTGATTCATATGAAATAATACCCAACCCAATTTCAAAAATGTTTGAAATACAAAATTCGCGCGATTTTTTTATATCAAATTTTCGATTGCGGCATTTGCATTGAATAATGCAAATTTGGTACAAAAATACCGTGCAATTTTTGAATTTAGAAAAAATAAAACAAATTTAATTAAGATCCCAAAAAATCCCTTAAAATTCCTTATAAAAAATATAAGAAGACCCCAAATTTTAGTTTTGCGGTCTTATTTCATTTCTTCTTTTGAGGACTTATTTCATTTCGAAATTTTTATTTAAAAAATAATGTCCCAATTAAGGAAATAACACCCCAAATTTGATAAAAATAAATAGCTGAATTTGTTTTCTATATAAATTGTTGGGGCCTTATTACATTGGGGCCTTATTTTACATAGCCCTCAATTAATAATCATTGAAAAACTTTGCGAGATGTGTAGAGCAAATTTTAAAGAAAGTAGTAAATTTTATGTACGCACAATGAACATTTTACATGCATACATTACGCCACACTATTGCCGACGGCCACAAAGAAAAGATAACAGAGAGCGAACGAGAAAGATTGAGTGCAGCTAACCAAAATCTTTACCCTCCTCATCTTTCCATATAAATATGTTTGTGATATTACACTGGATGCTGGCTAGTTTAGCCGATTCATAAATGTACGACTTCGGCTCAAATTTGTTGATTTTTTCTGTAACCTAGGGTTCTATCTGGATTCAATGTTAATTTGAAATCAAAAACGAGAAGGTCAATCTAACTTCGTCTTTGCCGAAGTTTTTATACCCTTGCAAATGTTTTAATACATCAGAGTTTAAGAACGCCAGCATCAAAACAAACAATTTTTCTAAATAAAACCCACTTTTCGACCGATAGTTTCTATGGCAGCTATTAGATATAGTCATCCGATCCGGGCGGTTCCGACACATTAGCAGTGAAACGAAGACTGCGCAAAGTTTCAGCTCGATAGCTTTAAAACTGAGAGACTAGTTTGCGTAGAAACAGACAGACAGACGGACGGACAAAGCTCAATCGACTCAGCTCGTCGCCCTGATCAAGAATATATATCGACCCCTGTGCGCGAAAACATCGTAAGTGCCATTTTTAACGAAATATTGACATTTTTATGCAAATTAGTTCTAAATCCACTAACTCATCATTTGGTAACATTATATAGCAATAATTGCTACGGTTACGGAGATACAACAAAATCAATTTGATCGTATGTGCCAATGTTGAGTTATTTTCTTGTGGGCGTTATGCCAAACAAAACTAATTGTCTACAGACTAATTGCTGCGGAGTGAATTGACTATAAGTACTAGGATGCCAGTTGAACGGCCCACCAGAGGGACTCCGTAGATATCACAGTATAATATTAGGGTTAGTGCGTCGGGTTTGGTACCCACCACCGTAAAAAATCTCCACAATGAAAACTGCGACTACAATGCCTCGGATACGGACCCCCTGAGACGACCCACGCAAACGTTTTAAGGACCACGATTTGAGGATATGCACTTGGAATGTACGCACCCTCAACGGAGAGGGTGATGATATCGACTTGGTGAAAGTCCTCAAAAATACTCATCGGACTTCACAACACCAAAAAAAGGGAAGGAATGGATATGGAAACAAGAAAATAGAGCTACCAAAAGAGAAGAAAAAACCGAGACCACCTCCCTGGGAGATATACTACAGCGGGCATGTTTCCAAGCACGAGTTTGTGATAGACTACTCCACTCAGTCATCAGCTTTACACCAGTTGATGAGCGGCTTGCCGGCTTAGACTTAAGGCAAAATATTTTAATATTAGTCTTATCTGTGCACACGCGCCAACAGAAGACAAGGACACCTCGACAAAAAGACGAATTCTATGAGCGCCTGGAACAACTATACGAGCGCTGCCCCGATCACGACATAAAGATCGTGCTAGGCGATTTTAACGCGAAAATCGGGAGAGAAGGAGTCTTTGGTTCGACAGTCGGACGATTTAGCCTTCATGAAACAACCTCCGGTAACGGAGAGAGGCTAATAGACTTTGCTGCAGGCCGGAACATGGTCATAAGTAGTACGAGATTTGAACACCTCGACATCCATAAGGCGACCTGGAAGTCCCCTGATCAACGAACACGAAATCAGATTGATCACGTTGTGATCGACGGAAGGCACTCATCGAGTGTACTAGACGTGCGTGCGATTCGAGGAGCCAACATAGACTCGGATCACTACCTGGTTGCAGCCAAGGTACGCACGCGGCTCAGTGTGGCAAATGCCTCACGCTCTGGCACACGTCGAAAGCTAAACGTCGAGAAGCTGCAATCACAAGGGACCTCTGAAGCCTACAAAGCCAAACTCGCCCAACTGCTCAGGGAAACCTCCCCATCTTCTTCCGATATATGCGAACAGTGGAATCGTATATCACACTCCATGAGTACGGCTGCCAAGGAGATACTCGGGTACTCCGAGTCCCCTCGAAGTCGGACTTGGTACGATGAGGAGTGCCGACTTGCTACTGCAGAAAAAGACGCAGCCTACAGGAGAACTCTGCAGTCGGGAGCAACGCGGGCTGTTAAGGAGCGATATCGGGAGAAAAAGAAAGAGCGGAAGCGCCTCTTTAGAAGGAAAAAAGAGCGAGCAGGAAAGGCGCATGCGCGAGGAAGTCGAGATGTTATTCGGCATGAGTGAGACTCGAAAATTTTACCAAAAAAATTAAGCAATTAACAGAAGGTTTTAAGCCCAGAGTCGCACAATGCAAAGACGAACACGGGAATCTGGTCACCGATCCGCAAGTGGCGCTTAACAAATGGAGAAGCTACTTCTCCAACCTACTGGGAGGCGATGACGAACATGATGCCGCCTCTAGAGAAGTAGCGATGCCACCAATCGACAACATAGAGATAGACCCGCCGACCCAACAGGAAGTCTGCTTAGCCATACAAAGGCTAAAGAACAATAAATCACCTGGCGCTGATGAGCTGCCCGCTGAATTGTTCAAGGCTGGAGGGGAAGAATTGGTAAGGTGCATGCACCAACTTCTTTGCCGTATATGGGTTGACGAAAGCATGCCCGACGATTGGAATTTAAGTGTTCTATGCCCAATCTTTAAAAAAAGGAGACCCTGCAGTTTGCGCCAACTACCGCGGGATCAGTCTCCTTCCCATTGCATATAAGGTTCTGTCGCGCATTATTTGTGAACGTCTTAAGCCGCTTATTAACACACTGATTGGACCTTATCAGTGTGGCTTTAGACCTGGTAAATCCACCACAGACCAGATATTCACATTACGACAAATCCTGAGAAGACCTATGAGAGAGGCATCAACACACACCATCTATTCGTTGATTATAAATCAGCCTTCGACACGCCGATAAGGTCAAGGTTTTTTGAAGCCTTGTCTACCCTTGGTATACCAGCAAAGTACGTCCGTCTTTGCATGATGACGTTGAGAAGTACACAAAGCTCCGTCAAAATAGGAAAGAACCTTTCCGAACCATTTGATACCAAGAGAGGTTTTAGGCAGGGCGATACCTTATCGTGCGACTTCTTCAATCTACTGATGGAATATATACTGCGCCGGTGCCCACATGCCAACAGAACGGGCGCCTTTATTTATAAAGATCTAATGCTACTGCATATGCCGATGATATCGACATCATCGGCAAAAACGAACGGGCGGTAAGCAGGGCGTTTTCAGAGATTGAGAGGCAGTCAGAACTGATGGGTCTAGCGGTGAATGAGGACAAGACGAAATACCTTGTATCCGCGGACAAAAAGTCCTTGCGTCTTGGACAATTTGTTACAATGGGAGAATACAACTTTAAAGTTGTTGAGGATTTTGTTTACCTCGGAACGACGATAACCAGCGACAACAACATCAGTCTGGAAATCCGACGAAGGATCACTCTTGCAAACCGATGCTTCTACGGGCTAAGTAGAGAGCTCAAGAGCAGAGACCTCAAGCGAAGAACAAAATTAGCCCTATACAAGTCGCTTATCATCCCAGTCCTGCAATACGGCGCAGAAGCATGGACAATGACAGCAGCGGATGAAGCGGCGATTGGCGTGTTTGAACGAAAGATTCTTCGGAGGATTTATGGACCTTTAAAAGTTGGCGATGTTTTCCGCATTCGAAATAATGACGAACTGTATGAGCTCTATGGGGACACCTGTCTGGTCAAGCGCATAAAGCAACAGCGGCTGCGCTGGTTAGGACATGTCACCAGGATGGACGAAGAAGCTCCAGTAAGGAAAGCTTATTATTCGAAGGCGGCTGAATACGGAGGAAGAGGCAGGCGGGGGAGACCTCGACTGAGATGGGATGACCAGGGTTCGGGCAGACCTTGCCAAGCTTGGTTTGACCAATTGGTCCCAGCTCGCACGGAGCAGAAGCGACTGGCGGACATTGTTGGCAGCGGCCGAGACCGTCGAACGGTTGTCCCTCCCCCCAAAATTTTTTATAAAGTAAAATACCACCAAAATATCAAATTGAATATTTGAGCCGGTAAAAGACTAAATGTTAGAAACCTACGAAGAGGCCTAATCTCTTTGCTTACTTTGTTAACGCATTGTACGCCGCACTGCATGACGGACCCAGTAAACACGAATGCAAAGTGAAAAACTCTTCCTATTATAGTTTCGCCAGTTGAGACTGCTCGATTACTCGAAAAGATACTTTTGCAGGTGTTTCAAATTCTAATGATACTTTTTCCACGAGTTGTCTTATTACGGCCTATTTTCGACCTTTCCTTAAAATAATACATGACGGTTTTCTATTTTACATAATTTTTTTCCAAGTAGGCAATTTTGCTGTTCAGCTAAATGAAATAAAACTTTGATATAATAAAATTTTTCTTTAATCTTATTAATACAATTATTTACCTGCAAATTGCAATAAAACCCTAAATATTTAATTTTTATTGTTCTATCATAAGATAATACTATTTTAATTTTGTTTTTATATTTGCAATTTAAACTATTTTGAAAATTTTTGTAAGAGCCAAACTTAACGAAGAACTTAAAACATTTTGTGGGCAAAAATATCGTATGTGCCAAAAAATTAGTTTTTTTGGAATTGATCAGATTTTTCACAAAAATTGTTATCAGTTTAGTTAAATAAGTTAATAATTGTTGCACATCTGAAGTTTGATAACGATGTAGCCAGCCACCGCATCGAAAAGTAGAAAAAACGCTCTCCTGTAAAATTTGGTTTTTGGCACATACGATTTTGTGATTAGGTTGAATATTATGTTAAATATCAAATTTATAACTTTTCGTGCTAGGATGTAAAATCTAATAAACTAAACTGAACTAATGTTGCAAGTCCGATGAGGCTTGGGCTTGGCCAAACAAATAAACTATTTCGTCAGTTGAAATTATGTTATTTTTGTGAACCAGCGCTGTAATAAGACATATTGACTGGTTCCGCCACTGCTCTAAATGTCATTTTCCAACACATAAAACTTTTTTTTTTTGCTGTCAAATTTGTGCCAATCATAGCAAGCCAGAGCTTAGCTGTCAAAAGAAGTAAACATTCATATTTTTTCAGAGGAACGTGTGTGTCGCTGTGAATATATTTATTTATCTTCTAAACGGATCAGCCCAGAGTAAGTACTTTAAACGAGAAGCACCTTGAACAACAACCCAGCGTCGCAAATTGCCCTTACAAAATGGGTTACTCCTGCGTTTCTTTGCCATCAGTATGATGGAAATTCTCCCATACATTCTGCATTACTTTGCCATATGCATGGCCGCTTTGTAAACGGGGTGCGCACAGCCTGCATTACAAGTAATAAAGAATGTACGTCAGAGCCGAACTGTCATCGGATTCCCATTACAAATGTACGTACATTATTTTTAAAATTGTAATGCAGAATGTTGCAGTCTGTGTGTTTTCGATTACTATCTCTCTAGCGAAAAGCAGCGAGTGTACTGCATTACTAATTCGACAGGCGTAATGCCTATTTTCTACAGAACACGTTGAGCTCTGCGCCGCTGGGAAGCTAAAGTTGTGCTCTAGCTAATGGTTTTGTTTCATGGGGCAAAAACTACAAGTTAGCGCAAGCAGAAGTGAATTTTCGCATGCGGTTTCTTGAATCAGAGGGCCAAAATGGACAAAAAAATTCAAGTCATTTCTTTTTGACAACTTTCGATAAAAGTTTCGCATTACATTTGGAAATCGAAGGCAACCATGTGGGTGCGATACACCAGATTACCAAAATACTCGGTCGGCCTTGGTTCGATGACTCAAAGTTGTTATCGAAAATCGTCAAAATAATGTAAGAACCAAAGAGTGGCCCTGGTCCTCCATGGCCTGGCAGCTGTACTGTATACAGTATTCGTCCGATTTTGATCAAACTTTTCAAAATTGTGTTGCAACGGATAATATTCATAATGGATAATATTCATAAGACGCTACCATTGAAAACAAAAAAGGTTTTTCTCACCAAAACTACTTTTCGACCAATCCTTTCTATGGCAGCTATATGCTATAGTTAACCGATTTGGATCAAACTTGACAGAGTTATGTGGAAAACAAAAAAGTTTTGTTCACTAAATCTACTTTTTCCACCGATTGTTCCTATGACAGCTATATGCTATTGCCATCTGATTTTGACCAAACTTGTCAGAATTGTGTGGCAGCATATAAGTATTGATAAGTAATAAGTAGACAGCGGATTTTATGCAACTTTTTAAATAAAGGCAGATTGAGGTGAAAATTTGGATTTATACTAATAATAAAAATAACCCAATTTCCTTCAATATGTATATGAAAATTTTGCATATTTTGCATATGCAAAATATGTAAACTGTATAACAAATAAAAATTATTATAAAGATTAGATACATGGCCAATTTTGAAAACTCTCTTTTAAGAATTTATTTTTGGAGCTTCAGCAGAAGTAAACTAAGTTGAAAAACTCCGGTCAAAATGAGCATTGCAACCAATATGGGCACTGAGCTTATAATAAAAGAACGTTTATCGAAAGTTTGTAGTAATAAACAAAAGATTTCAGAACTATTGCTCGAAAAGAAAAGTCAGCGGAATTAAAATCAAGGCTGCAAACAGGTCCGTAACCGAACCCCTAAGAACCGGTTCGGTTTGGGTTTTTTGGGTCCGACGAACCTCAAATATTTTTGACTCCTCGAACCTGAACCCGAACCGGACCACTTTTTAGACAAATTCGGTTCGGTTCAACAAATTAAGTAGTTTTTTCAACGACACATACAAAATAGAGATATATATAAATTCCTTGTTATCTGACTATCATTCAAGAAGTTCAAGAAGAGAAGTCAAGAAACGAGTATGTATTGAGCATTAGAACTTTTAAATGACAACTGCGGAGCATAAATGGAATGCAACTATGACGTAAAGTTGATGAAGGTTGCACATGTGCTTCAGAAGCATTTCTTGATGTGGACGATGACCAAGTTAACTCAATAAATTCCCTGGATAACAACATAATAACAGTTTGTTATGCTGCACAGGCTCAAAATTTAGTAGATAACGATTTTTTAAGGCAGTTTAGTTTGACATTAGTAGAGTTCGCACTCACATTGTATGAAATCTTTGCTTATAAAAAATTGAATTGAAATTGAACTCGGTTGAGTTAGGTTAACAAAATATGCGAACGTTTGCTAACTTTAGATTTTTTAATTCAGAGTTCTTTAAAAGAGCTCCACCTAAAAACATTTAATATTTGACATTGATAAAAAAATTCTTTAAAGCTACAATTACTAGCAAGTAATTTTTATTCCGCTTGCTTTTCATTTCGAGCAACTGTTCTGAAATCTTTTGTTTATTACAATACTCGTTCGATAAACGTTCTTCTATTTTTGAGCTAAGTACCAACATTGGCTGCATTGCTATAAGACCCGTGATTTCATACTTTGTTAACTTCAGATTACACATTTCAGACATGCTGAAGCTCCAAACAGAAATTCTTGATGAGAGTTTTTAATGAATCAACTTCTGATGGCGAATAAGAGAAGTTATAAATATATATATATATTATAATATTAAATCTGTAAATGATGTTATAGATTTCTTTGACTCTCTTGTTCAATACACATATGCATTTTTGTTTTAAAATTTTGGAAAGGTGAAAAAAGACGACTTAAAAACTCAGGAATCAGTTTAACGGGCCTTTTCAACACTTTACAATCTAAGGAGAATGCTTATTAATTTAAACTAAGCGGTTCTCAAAAGTTGTTAGTGTCAGCTATTGAATTTGATAATTAAAAATTTCATTAATGACATGAAGAATATTATTTTAAAAAGTTCATAAATCGAAATTATTCTTGGCTCTGTGAAATTAGACCGCGTGAATTAAGACCGCCGTGCATTTTGTATGGCGGTCTAATTTCATTCTGCAAAATGAATTTAGACCGCCATCTTAAAATGAAATTAGACCGCGTGGTCTTGTTCTTACAGTAAGTATTTAATTTAAAAAATGGAGTCCCTTTCAGCGCCGCAGGCGAAAATTTGATACAAAAAACGCGCGATTTTTTTGTATCAAATTTTCATTATTTTTTAATGTTATAGATAGTTTCTTTTATTAAAAAACCAAAATTACATTTCTTTTGTAATGGCGGTCTAAATTCATTTTGCAGAATGAAATTAGACCGCGCGGCCTAATTTCATTTTATGATGGCGGTCTAAATTCATTTTGAAAAATGAAATTAAACCGCCGATGGCGGTCTTAATTCACGCGGTCTAATTTCCATCACCCATTATTCTTCTATGTTCAAGCGAACCGAGGTTCGAACCAAAACCTTGGGTTCAGGGGTTCCGAGAACCGGTCCGCGAACCGAACCTTAGGCTTTACAACGGGTTCGAACCACCGGACCGAACCTTCTGTAAAATTTTAGAGGTTTGCAGCCTTGATTAAAATCACTTAGTAGTAATTGTGAGTCCTGCAGTTTTCAATTCAAAAGATTAGGCTTGGAGAACTTATTGAATGAGAGCAGTCAGATTACAAGGAATTTCTATATATCGCTGTAAGTGTCGTTGGACGAACTACATAATATGTTGAACCGAACCTAATTTTTTAAAAAAGCGGCCCGGTTCGGGTTCAGGTTCGAGGAGTCAAAAATATTAGGTTCATGGTCCGGTTCGTCGGACCCAAAAGTCCTGAAACGAACCGGTTCTTAGGGGTTCGGTTCAGGACCGGTTTGCAGCCTTGTTGAAAACAAAAAGTTTTTCTTCGACCAACCAACTCTATCTTCTCTGTGGAATTTTCGAAGCTTCGTGTTCCAATCGAGCAGGATTTTAAAGCTGTCTTGGCTTGTGTTTTTCTAAGACACGTGAACAAATGTAGAGAAATAACGGTTCGTCAGCTGATTAGCAGAAATACGAATATCGATGAAGACATTCGCTGCGTACCATCATCATTTACTAGCGAAAATCAGTATCTCGTAAATATGTATTATTTTATCATAAAAAAAAAACAAAAAAAATGATTCTGATCAAGTTTACAATCGAAACAAAAATATTTAAAATGTTGCTATGATATTCCGCTAAAAGGATTTAAAGTGAATTAACACTTAAATTCGAAACTCATCTGAAAAAAAAATTTTTTTTTTTAAGTTGCCCGATTTGATATGATTTTGACCAAGTCTACGCTCGAAATATCCAACAAAAATATGTAAAATGTTTCTATGGTATTCCCCTAAAAGGATTTAAAGAGAAAAATCACTTGCAATTTTTTTTTTAATTTTACGGATTTAATTCGTATCTCATCCCATATATTGGTAGTATATTTAAAATTTTTTGGTTTTTGGGGCGAGAGCGCGTCCACTAAATGTAGTCCGATCGCAGCCAAACTTTTTATTATATCAATTGGGACCAAAACGATTGATTTGCCGCCCGGTCAAAAGCAAAAATCAGAATCTCATATATATTAAAAATTCTTCGAAAAAAATACCAAAAAAAATTTGAAAAAATTGACCCTTTTTATATAATTCTGGCCAAGTTTACGCTCAAAATAAGACACATTTATATTTAAAATGTTGCTATGATATTCCCCTAAAAGGATATAAAAAGAATTCACAAATAAATATTTTTTTGGAATTTTTAGAGATTAAATTCGAAAGGGGGATAACCCTCATTTTCCATACATTTCAAATTTTTGATTTTCAGAGCTAGCTCGCGTCCACTAAATGAAGTCCGATCGCTGCCAAACTTTTTTTTTAAATCTATTGGGACCAAGACGAATCTTTTTCCGCCCAGTATATTGAAATCAAAAGAAAAAAGTTAATATAAGGGCCAGTCTAATGTCCAGTGTAAAAATGCTTAAGCTTAAATTAAAAAAAAACTGTTAATTATTTTTGAGTGAAAATAAAACCATTTTTAAGAGACATCAGTGCACTACATTCTAAAATTTATTGCATTAATATATTGCCTCAGGATTCTCTGAAATCGGCATTTGAAGGGTCTCCCGCGAAAACCAATTCTGTTTTTGTCCCGTGCGAATGTCATATTTTTTTGCCATTATCTTGACAACAAAAATTTTTCCAAAATCAATCTTTGCACCAATTGTAGTACTATTGAAGAGCTATAAGTTAAACAAAAATCCGCTTCATTTTAATTTTTTTTTTAAATTTAAATGCGTTCTATTGTCCCGTTCGACGTCATGGAAATGCCCATATTTTAATATGCAAATATACATGGACTTACATAATTTTTCAATAAAAATAAGATATGTGCAATCAGAAATTAAATCCGACAAGCGGTTCAAAATATGCAAATATGCAAAATCCGCTGTCTAGTAATAAGTTTGGAAGCGATAGCATTGAAAACAAAAAAGTTTTTTTTTACCAAGACTATTTCAGACCTATCTTTTGTATGAAAGCTATATTATATAGTTGTACGATTTTAATAAAACTTGGTGAAACTCTTTGCAAGCATAGAAAACTTATTCATAAGAGGTTTGGGGACGTCTGCGTTGAAAACAAAAAAGTTTTTCTCACTAAAACCAGTTTTTCGTCTGTTGGTACCTATGAAAGCTATATGCTATAGTCATTCGATATGTCCTGTAACAACAAATGTGCAAAGTATTTGTAACTAAAGACGGCGTGTAAAGTTTGTTTAAGATAGCTTTGAAACTGAGGGAGGAGATAGCATAGAAACAGACAAATGTGGCTATATATATATATATAAGGTTGTCAATTCCGGTTTTTCCTCTCGCTTGTCTTTGCAAGCGCGTAGTTCTAGTTGCATTCTGTCGCATCGGTTTACGCTAGAGCTTTTTGGGAATTTTTTTCACGCGCTAACACGTGTTTGATTTATTGTTGTTTGTTTTTAGGCGTTCGTGAGTTATAGCGTCGCAAACATGGAGCAAACTAAAAAAATTAATTTGTGCAGCTTATGGACCAAAATACAGTTTCCATTTCCACCGCACAACGATGGTTTCAACGTTTTCGTTCTGGTGCAGAGGTGATCGAAGATGCGCCACGGTCGGAAGGCCTGTCGTCGAAAATTGCGATAAATTAATTTAAAAAAAGAAGAAGCGTAGCAGCGACAAAGAGCTGGGCATGAGTCATCAAACCTAATAAACCAAAATTTGAAGAAGCTTGGATTAAAAAGAATAGTTCTTTGAAGTGTCATATGATTTGATTGAAAAAAACATTTTTGCCCGTATGGATGCATAATCGGTTCTGTAAAAAAATACGTTTTTGAGAGGTCTCTGGCGATACGTGACATGTCGAACGTGACATTGCTGCCATCATCATATTTTTGTGGTTTTTGCTATAATGCGAAGCAAAAACTTGCAGTAAAAGCGGTTTGCATATAGTTTATGTGGTCATAGATAGAAGAGGCCATTTTTGCTTATCCATCTGGACAACCCCCCCAAAAATTTTTTGTGGGGCGGCGGAGGGTCTGGGGGAACGGAGGGGAGGTTGTTTTGCATCCACCGTTTAGTCCGAGCTCAATTTGATATAAGTTAACATTTGTTGGGTATCATTCGAACAAAACTGATACTTAAATTGCATTATTATAACCAATTTTATAAACAATTGAAATTAAAATACCGCAAGACTTTTTTGACAACCTTATATATAGTTTATGTGGTCAGAGATGCTTGCTTATACATCTGGACAATTTTAATTTACCCTCTTAAAGGGGTATAATAACAAAACTGTACTTTATTTGGCATTTAAGATCTTTGGAAGACCTTTATGGGAGGTTCTTAGCCGGTACACAACTGTACCTAAGCATTCTTTAAGGTAGGCAAATTCTTAGAAGCTATTAACGAAGGGTTTATTAGAGTGGAAAATGGATTAGAAGGAATCTCTAGCACACTTTACACCAAAACAATATTGGCAACCTAAAACTCATGAAAATCCTGACCTTTGTATAGGAAATAGAAATGTTAGGAGAGCTGTAAACTCAGAAGGCGGGGGCAAAATAGACCAGGATTTATCCGGTACAATATTTCAATTAATCACAGCTGGCTTTTCACTTTACTTAATCATTTAGTTTAATTTTAGCTACCAACATATCACAATATCTGGAGGGAATTGGCTATACCATGACGGACAAAGGAAAGGAGGATGGGGAAATGGTTACCGCTGAGAAGGATTCAGCTGACCCTCAAACTAAGCCTGGGAATGAATCGGTGGGCGATAAAGCTGTGCCCAAGACACTGGACAATGAATCGACGGACGATTCAGCAGAGTCAGAATCTGAGGAGGATGAGCGTGAATCGGTGGGCGATAAAGCCGTGCCCAAGACACTGGACAATGAATCGACGGACGATTCAGCAGAGTCAGAATCTGAGGAGGATGGGCATAAACCGGTGTTCAATTCAGCTGAGCCTGAAACTCTGGGCGATTTAGTAGAGCCAAGCGACAATGTTCAAACGGAGGAAAATCCAGAGGACTATGGCAAGGGTGGCTACCTACGCATATCGGTGGGTGACATCTTTGAAAATCGCTACTATGTTCTGAACAAGCTCGGTTGGGGATACTTCTCCACTGTGTGGTTGTGCCATGACATCCAGACCGAACGTTATTGTGCCCTAAAGGTGGTCAAATCGGAGCCGCTATTCACATCAACGGCCAAGGATGAGATACGACTGCTGCGCTCTGTGGCCGAAGCGAGCTCGCATCCGTTGCGTGACCGCCTGGTGGAGATGGTTAATCACACGCGTTTGGAGGGCCAGGATGGTCCTCACTTGTGTCTCATTTTCGAAACCATGGGTGACAATCTGCTTAAGCTTATAGAGCGCTCCAACTATAGAGGATTGCCGCTATATAATGTGAAGCAAATAGCAAAACAGTTGCTGGAGGGTCTGTGCTTTCTGCATGTCCACTGTCGCATCATACACACAGATCTGAAGCCGGAGAATGTGCTGCTGGTGGCAGATGATTTGGCAGTGCGCACGAAGGCTAATCAGGGGATTGGCAAGTTTTTGGCAGAGCTTGAGAAGCCGGGGGGAGGAGGACGTGGTGAGGAGGAGGAACACCAGGCCAAGCTAACCAAATCGGCCAAGCGGCGGCTAAGGGCCAAAAACAAGCGGAATGTTCACTTCTTTCAGACACATCGCCAATGGCTACGCAGACGTGGTATAGAGGATTTGCTGTATCTGGCCCAACGTGGCCTGGTATCAACATCTGTGGCTGTATTGGCGGTCACAGGGCAGCTGCCCTTTTTGCCATTTAATTTTGATGGTTTGTCCATACTGGATGAAGAGGATTTGAGGCAATTGGAGAGTCTAGAAGTGGGCGATACACCTGGCGAGGGCCACGCCGAGCAGCCGCCTCCAGTTCAAGAACGTGGACGACGTGGTCGTCGCAAGAAGGTAAGCAAAAAAAAAGTCTCATTAATAGAGCTGACCATAGGCCTGACCAAGATATACCTAACAAGGTTAGCGTACTCGCTTTCTCGCTCTCTTTTTTGTTAAGCATATCTTGGGCGTAACTGTACCTATACCTACTTACCTTACTTTATCCCCTAGAAGAACCAATCTGGTGTTGATTCTCGTTCTGAAATGTTAAAGCTGCTCCTCAGCAGCCCCGAGCAGTTTCTTCGTCATGTTAAGCAGCGTGTTCAGGAGCAAGATCAACTGCAGGCCGAGAGTGTCAAGTTATCGGCTTCACCACAGCGCAAAATGTCCAGGACTGTCTCTGTTCAGAGGAGCACCCGCATCACCCGCAGCAGCAGTAGGAAAAACTCCATAGCTTGGGAACCACCTCTCGATATGTTATCCCGCAAGGATCCGGCCACACAGCCCTGTAAGGTGCGCGTCAAAATTGCCGATTTGGGCAATGCTTGCTACTTCGATCACCATTTCACCGAGAAGATCCAAACTAGACAATATCGTGCCGTGGAGGTGCTTCTGGGTGCCGGCTATACCGAATCGGCCGATATATGGAGTCTTGGCTGTATGCTGTGGGAGTGTGTAACAGGTGACTTCCTGTTTGATCC
Source organism: Lordiphosa stackelbergi (assembly GCA_018904235.1). Classification (NCBI taxonomy): domain Eukaryota; kingdom Metazoa; phylum Arthropoda; class Insecta; order Diptera; family Drosophilidae; genus Lordiphosa; species Lordiphosa stackelbergi. Next base: position 11,818 of record JAEIFU010003482.1, on the reverse strand, counting down.
ACAGGAAGAGCGCGACGGCGCTTGTCAGGATGAGGTGCACTTGGCCAGCATTATAGAGACCTGCGGTGAAATACCCGATTACCTTATCCTTAGTGGCACCCATGGCAAGAAATTCTTCAAGAAGAATGGCTCGTTGAAACATATCAAACAACTGCGTAAACGCTGCCTGGTCCAGGAGCTGATTAAAAACTATCGCTGGCCCGAGGCGGAGGCCGAGGAGTTTATGTCCTTTCTAATGCCCATGCTGCATTTGAATCCCACTCTGCGTAGTTCGGCCTTGGAGGCAGTGCAGCACAAATGGCTCCGCATCGATGAGAATGCCCACAATGTAGAAATGTAGAAAACATTTCATAGCATTTAAGATAATAAAAAGAGCGCTTTGCTCTCTGAAGTCTATCGATCAGTCTTTTTATCGATAACGATTTAGCAACGCTGCGCTCTCTCCCTGGGCTGTAATGTTGTTGGTTCAACACAATTGCTACTCTGCTGTGAACTTTGAACAGAATTTGAAATTAAAGTGAGCTGCATTTTAACAATAGTTGGTTTCGAATCCCGACCGTATTATTCAATTTTATGCTTTAAAACCTTATTTAAATTTATTATCGTTTCTTACAATCACTCTTGTTCTCAATTCCACTCCTTTTTGAAAAGTAAATCGAACGCAATTGGTTCTCTTTTTACTTTTTGCAATCCACTGGACCAAGCGAAAATGCCACTAAATCAGAGGCAGCCAAATGGAGAGGACAAAAAAGTGCGCTTGACATTTAGATTTCACTCTTCTATTTCAAAAAAATAAACTTTATACCTCAGTAAAATTGATATATGTGCATTAGACTGAACGTCCGTTATATGAAAAATATTTTTTTCGGAAATTTTCTGTTCCTCAATGTGTAAAAAATTCGTAATAATTTCTAGTAAAATGTAAAATTGGCTATACAGCTCCTCCAACGGGGCCAAGCCAAGCTTCTCACAATCTCTTGGCGAGTGTGCTTTAAATTATTCGCACAAGAGAAAGGGACCTACAGTTTAACGCCGAATCCGAACGGCAAAGTTTGAGAATTTGCTTTTTCATGGCTAGATTACTTCACAGCTGGCGCCAATAGCTGGTAAAGATCTAAAGAAAGAAAAAAACTTTTATTATTAGATGTTCAGAGGCGGGATCGAACCCACGACCTCCCGCCCAGCAATCCAGCACACTAATAAATAATTTCTAGTTACCATAATACAAATCCAAAATTCGAAATTTTAAGTTTTAATACTGGCGCCGTGGGTATAAAGTTGCAACATTAAATTCCAACTTCCCCTTTTTCAATTTACTCTTTCATTAAAGCAACCTTTGAGATGCCAAACGTTGTTGTTGAATTTAAAAACGGTTGCTGTGCCAGAAACTATCAATACTGTGTCTAAATTAAAGCTGCAGGCTCGGTGTATGACATACCGTGAAATTAAGTGGTGCTTGGGCGTATGCATTTTCGAACCCGAACATTCCATGTTCCGCTATATAAATTGATTGTCCAAAAATAAAATAAAATTTTAAGCAAATTTAATCGCTCTGCTTTCAAGGTCTTAAACTAATCATGGATATAGATATGAGCAGAACACCAAACCAAAACTAACATGTATTTTCATTATGAATCATTCCACAAAAATTAGATGGTGAAAAACTTCGATGCAAATGGCCGGCAAGAAAATTAAAAATAAACTAAAAAAGGGTATATTTATTTATAAATGTATTTATTTTGTTATTTGGATAAGCTTGTCTGTGCTCTTCAGTGTTGCCAATTTGGCCTTTTTCCGGATAGATCTATCCTGTTTTTAACTGCTTCAGCCGGAAAAAATGTCAAACATCCCCTATCCGGAAATCTATCCTTTTTTTAGTTCCCTTATCCGGAAATCTGGACTTTTTTATACAAAATTGGTTGAATGTAAAAATTTATTTTATATAATTTCAAATTGACTTTTTACAAACTACGTGGCATCTCTTTTATGCAAACTTTAATCGATATCGTGTCCAATCGTAAGCCTATCGAAGCGTTATTCGCAGAAGTCACTCGTTGATTAAAAATGCCTAAAGACGTTTACAAACAAAAATTCTGGCTACAGCAGCTAGATTTTCAAAACTCGATGTGTCGCAATGAGTCGGACAGCAATAAGGCGCATTGCAGTACAAACTCGAAAACGGATCAAATTCGCGAGCATATGTCAACAAAACATATACAAAACTCATCATGTTATAATCTAGGAAATAAAATTAGTTTTAAACCAGATGGGAATTGCATTTTCAATCTGCAGCGTTGACGGAAAAGCGTCACAAAGCAAATATATTGACGTCGTAATGTTTTGTAAGCCGATTCTTCCGAACAAGCAAAGACCCAACCAAATTACTGGGTGATTTGATTCTGAGCATTAACAGCCTCAAATAAAAAATTATCCCATCCGAAATTCAAGGTGATGTTCTTGAAGATGATTTTAAAACGGGATTTGTATTTGGGATATATTCCATTCGTATCCGAATTCGAATCTAACGTGACAATGTAAAAAGAAAGATCTATGATGCTGCAGAGAATACCATTCGACATTTCTGTACGGATTTTGAGATAAAGTTAAGTTATTTAATATTATATACTATTTTGTCAAAATAAATAGTTGCTCAATATGCCAACATCCACCAATTAAAATGGGGAAATGATGAAAATACTTAAAAATTTTGGTCCTAAGTAAAAAAATATCGGGACAGCGCAGGTAACAACCCCTTTTTGGACGTGGTAGCTTTCGCCCTGACTCAGCTTTCGTTACCATGGTCGAATGCCGAAGTAGAGAGGGAATTTAGCCAAGCAAATTTGGTTAAAACCAAAACCAGAAATCGGCTACATGTGGAGACGTTAAATGCTATGCTAGGACAGAGAACTGGCCGATGTAGAAGTCATTAAAGATGCTTTAAAATTATTAGATAAATAAATAAATATAAATGAAACTTTTTGTCCTTTTTTCAGCCTTTTTTTAAGTTTTATATCCTTTTTTCCTGATTTTTTTTTCAATCTGTCCCTTTTATTCTGAAAAATATTGGCATCACTGGTGCTCTTTGACGCATGGATCGCGTTTTGTACAACGCCCATCGAGGTCCTCCACTAGTTTTACGCCCCTCAGGATCAGAACTCAATTCTATTGAACTTTATGAAGCGATATCAAAAATGCCTTTCAAATAGTCCATAAAATTTCTTTCTCGGCGGTAAAAATCATTATAGCGATATTTTTTCCACATATTGATCATTAAGTCTTCTAATGCTTCTGCACACATTTCTTTCCTAGTTGCATGGTAAGCCCGAATAATTTCAATACACCATCAATTTGTGCGGTTTAGGCAGTCCCTCAATGAGCATTTTTGTCCTCATATATTTTGCAAGACATCTTTTCTATATGGTAGATTTGCTGAGTGCCCGCAACGTGCCAGTCAAATAAATGGTATTCGAGTCCTCTATCCTGATTTTTGCTTTGCATAAAATATTTTTAAAAATAGATTTTAAATTCAACAACAATGTTTGGCATCTTAAAGGTTACTTCTACGAAACAGTAAAATGAAAAAGGGGAAATTGAAATTTAATGTAGCAACTTTAAGCCCACGGCGCCAGTATTAAACATTTCAAATTTTTGTTTTTCATTACGGTAAACAGAAACTATGAAATTTTTTCGAATTTTTGGGCACAGAGAAAATTTACATTTAAAAATACAATTATGATATTAATAAGACCAATGGATATAGTATCTTATTTAGCTAATAATTTAAATTCTTTTTTTTTACTTAAATATATTTTTTTTAAAAAAAAGGGATTATTTATAAAAATAAAAATATGCATATTTTATTTAAAACAATTGACTAACAAACAAAATAATTAAATTTAATTTCTTAGATAACACAGGCCAACAAAATTACCATCTTTGTGAGGTGCAGCCCTGATGATTTAAAAATATGATAAGTTTATGTTCACTGATTCCAAAACTGGTTTCGGTTTAGCTCCATCAGCTCTTCTTTCCAAGATATGGCGGAAAAACTAAAATGTTGCATTTTTGGCACTCTAGGATTTATGGAGGCCACACTAAGCCATAAATATGTGAGTTTATGAGCTATTTTGCGACAAAGCACATATCAATGTATTTCTTTAAATTAAAGGCGTATATTAGTACATCGAAAAGTGTCTAATTGGCCTCTAAAGTCATATATCTCCGACTTCATATCATTTTTATCAAAATAAATCATCCCGTACGAGCTAACTTGTAGTACCTTGGATCACATATATTCCCCATCTGAGCATATGGCCAAACATATTGATCTAATTTTGTCATTTTTATGACATTTAAATCGACTCATTTAGGCGAAGTTATAGCCCGTTAAGCCAGAAAGTACATATTTATGCTTATGGGAGGATCTAGATTCGTAATTTAAATTCTTATAGGAACTGTGAAAAGGCTACTTGTTTCCAACATAGAACTTTTGGAGAAAAGGCAAAATGTTAAATAACATTCAGGGAGTACTACGTTTTATATATTCTGTACCAAACGTCGAGAAGCTGCAATCACAAGGATCACAGGTAGCCATCAAAGCTAAACTCGCCGAACTGCTCAGGGAAACCTTCCCATCTTCTTCCGATATATGCGAACAGTGGAATCGTACATCACACTCCATGAGCACTGCTGCCAAGGGGATAGCTCAGGTACTCCGAGTCCCCTGGAAGGCGAACTTGGTACGATGAGGAGTGCCCGCAGCGCTACTGCAGAGAGACGCTGCCTACAGAAGAACTGTTCAGTCGGGAGCAACGCGGGCTGTTAAGGAGCGATACCGGGAGAAAAGAAAAAGATTAGAAGCGCCTCGTTAGAAGAAAAAGAATGAGCAGGAAAGGCCCATGCGCGAGGAAGTCGAGATGTTATTCAGCATGTGTGTGAGACTCGAAAATTTTACCAAAAAATTAAGCAATAAACAGAAGGTTTTAAGCCCGAGCACGGGAATCTGGTCGCCGATCCGCAAGTGAAGCAACGAATGGAGAAGCCACTTCTCTAACCTACTGGGAGGCGATGACGAACATGATGCCTCCTCTAGAGAAGTAGCGATGCCACCAATTTTTGCCTCGCCTCATGTCTGCTGCGCAATCCGTCCTTAGTATCAATATCAGCCCAAAAGTTAGACTAGTCGAAAAAATAAACTTTCAGATGGCTTTAAAGAAAAATGTATTTTTTTTGGCTCCGTGCATGCACCAACAATGCCCAAATCTTAAATCTTTTCAATAAACTATAAAATTTAAGCTTTTTCTTTCCTTTAGCCCATTGTCTCATGCTCTCTGCAAGTTTTGCATACAATGTGAGGCAGAAAAAAGTAAGCGTATATATACCTGAAAGTGTATTATAATTCTGCCCGAGTTTGCCGCTGGAGCACTCTCTCGACCTAATATAACTTGATAATGCGACTGTCATAATTTCATCCATCTATCCATTATCCATCCATCAATTATCATTATTATAAAAAAACTATTTTAAATATCAAATAAAAATTTAAAATTTTTTAAAATAAAAAATAAAACACCGGATAAATAATATATAAAACAATAAAATTTAATTTATAAAAATTTTTTCAAAATTCAAAAATTTTTTATTTTTTATTTAATTTTTACCGTATATTAATTATGGGAACTTCGGTACAGACGAAAGGTTAGCTAAGTTACCTTTCTCATTTTTCGTTATTTTGAATCTACTTCCTAGAAATACGTACTCCCCGCAAATATAACAAAGAATAGATCCGATTCGTGGGAGCAAGCTCTTCTTATTCTGCATGCCATGATCGTCTGGTTTAAAGAAGAATTTTTAAAAATTTTTGTACTAATTTATAAAGCAAAGTTTGCTTGTTTATTTAAGGTTTGCGTTGAAATCGAAGTTACTCCCATCGTTATTTAACATTTGCCTTTTTCTCCAAAAGTTCTATGTTGAAACAAGTAGCCTTTCCACAGTTCGTATAAGAATTTAAATACGAATCTAGTCATCCTCCCATAAACATAAATATGTGTTTTCCTCTTTAACGGGCTATAACTTTGCCAAATGAGCTGATTTAAATGCCATAAAAATCACAAAATTAGATCATATGTTTGGCCATATGCTCGATGGGGAATATATTAATCCAAGAACCGCGTTAGCCTGTACGGGATGATTTATTTTGATAAAATGATATAAGTCGAAAGATATATGACTTTAGAGGCCAATTTAGACATTTTTCGCTGTACTAATATAGCGCCTTTAATTTTAAAAATACATTGATATGTGCTTTGTCGCAAATAGTTCATAAACTTCCATATTTATGCTTAGTGTAGCCTCCATAAATCCTAGAGTGCCAAAAATGCAACGTTTTGCCCGCCATATCTTGATATTAACATAATCTGATAAAAATAGACCTGCACCAAAAACAGTGTTGGGCTGTGTAATTGATATATGGGGCAATTTTTAAATGTGTGGTATTTTTATATTTTAAATGGAAACTGAACTCCAAATGTGGTCTAGTGATATCATTCATATAAAATTGGGTTGCCATTTATCGTTCCCAGAAACGGCAACCGCCGGGGCATTGATAGCCAAAAAAAAAATAAAAATAAAAAATAATTTTAATCCCAAGTTCAAAAATAAAAAATATATTAACTATAAATTAAAAAAAATATAAATTTAAATAAATAATATTAAAATAATGGGCCACTGTAACAACAGAATATTGTGGGACCTGAAATATGCTTTTGTCGCCGGGCAACGTGTATGCGCGCTTTTTTGTAAAAAAAATCCAGGTATCGTCACCATGGAACTCCCCGATGTTGGGTGTGATAAGCTTTTCAACTTTCCATCTCACACATTTGCGCATTGATACGGCCAGGCCCAAATCGAATTTACAACTTGCCTTTAGCACTAAAGAAAGCCTATACCATGAGAGACTCATCACCATGGTTGCGCTTGTAGCAGGTAGGTCAGGGATGTCGCATATCTCTACAAATCCATCTGAGCCGTCTAGGTTAAACTATTTTTATCACTTAATATGAAGGATTCTATTTCTTCGTCCCAAATCATATTGTTTTAATAAATGGCCACTTGCGCATTCTTGTAATGTTGCTCGTGACTCGGTTTAGGTACCTTGGACTGATTCTGAAGATGCAACTTCTTTCGGCAAATTTGCTGCTTGCGTTGTCGACATATTGGTAGACTTAGCTCCGACTTAATTTAAGCGCAGCTCATCAATTTATTGGCTGCTGGAGTGGAGTCCTTATGAGTTGCTTAGTGCTCTCATCCACCTTGGCAATCGCTGATTTTGACAATAATTTTTGGGGACTATTCAAAAAGTTTGGTTACTATGTTACGACGGCTGTTCGTTAAACTGCGTTTACACCAATTTTCTACCAGCTTCATGCATGGTTTTGATTTTTATCTGCTGTTTAAGGGATAGTTCTTTTGTTAGGGCATTTTTACCCAAAATAACATGTTAACACTTGAAATTCACTAGATTGTTATGTTAATAATATTTCTTGCACACCTGTTCAATATTTTGTCATTGAAACTGCCATTTATGTTGACGCTATTTCCCTTAAAAGACAAAAAACACAAATTGCACATATAATATATAATGTTTCATATAGCAGCACCACAGATTAGGACGTAATTAGAAGTGAACACTTGGAAAAGCGACATGAAGTAAAACAGAAAGAAAGTGTATACTTACAACCAATGTACCGTTATTGGATCGAAAGAAATAACAAAAAACATTTTGCACATATATCAATTTTACTGAGGTAGCTCAATTAAAGACTAGACTGCCAATTAAACTTCACTAACAATTTCTAATTTGATCAGAGAATTAGTTAAAATTTACTTTATGTACATCTAGCAACTGTAAGAGTGCGTAATTTGGCAATTACTTTTCATTCCACCGACTAACAAAAACTTTTTCATTTTGGTGTGGCGAGAACATGATTCAATTCCACTTTCGAAAAGTTGCCGTTGAAGTGGAATTGAGAACATGCATGAATATCTCATTTTGCTGTTTTGAAACACCATTTTTATATGTTAGCCATACGATAACAAATAAAAAAAAAAAAAAAAAAAAAAAAATAATATTAATTTAAACCTGCCATTTATGGTGCCCGGGGTTTAAAACGACACTTAGCTCCGCGCGAAATGCTTTAACTACGGCTCCACATCGCTCTGTCTCCAAGAAGAGATGTATTTTCTAGAAAAATGCCTGGGCGAAGGAGATATATTGGATACACCATACCCCTTTGAATAGGCGCAAGCATTTTTAAAACGAATATGCAACTATTTGACTGAATATGAGTCAAATTGTAAATATTGTTATACAAATCAGTAGCTAAGTACCAAAATTTAAATTTGCATGCAAATCGACCTTTAAGCAGATCACGAACTTATATCTTATAAAAATTAATAATGTATAAACTACAGTTTACAGATACAACTAACTATAATAAAAATTTTTGAAAAATAATCCGTTTCTAGGACATACAAGATCTTTGTAAAAATATGGCTCTTATTTTAATATATCCTTTTACGGTTAATCCATTAGAAATATGGAATTTATAAAGCCAGATTCGAGTTTGGCGTGAAGAACTGACAAGAAACAGTGAATTTTTTACCATTTTAGGTTCTGTGCTAAGAATAAACTAATTTTGAGTTTCTGTCAAAATAACTTATATCACAAATTAAAGAAAACAATTTCCTAAAAATAAGATGCCTTTTCAAACGTATTTGATTTCAAAGCTGGCTAAAATTGTTTCTATACATGTAAAATATATCTAAACTTAAAAATTTATCTTATCTGAGAATAGGCCTTAAGCAACGGATTGTGTTCTACTTATAATTTTTTGAAAGCCTACTTGTTACAGAGCGATACAAATTTCAAAATTTTAGGATTTTTGCCTTAAAGATATAATGGATTATTTATGAAATTTCGGCAAAATACTTTTGTCCACGGGTGTAATCTTATTTGAATAAAGGGTTAATTTGTTAAAACTTTGTTTTAAATTTTGTTTTTAGACCTGTTACTCGTTAGAGTAAAAAAGTATACTTAAGTCGAGAGGCAGAAGGAATCATTTCCGATGAATTAAAGATTATTTTCGATCAAAAAATGTTTAATAATTTCTATAATCTTTAAAATATTGAATTCAAATTTAAAACTTTCATTTATATTCGCAATATCTACAATCCTAAAATTTTCATCAAGATCAGATATCACAGTGCAACAGTCAAAAAAACTACCGGGCTAGACTATGCGAAATCGATAGAGCTACCCGAACTGGGTCACCCTATCAGCGTTTAGCTAGATTGGTAGCACTTTTCTTTGTGTGTGCCCTCAACTTTTGGAAATTTGGTGTGACAACAAAAAAAAGGGGGTACATTTGTTTTGGGCCAAACGCTCATTCAGTTTTGGTGACTGCAAACTGTTTTCAGCAAAGTTTTAGCTGACAGTTCGCAGAATAAATTTGTTTTACAAAGTTTTTTAAAAACTCGTGTTTTCGGGGAATTTTTTTAAAAACTTTTATTCAAAAACGTATTTTTTTACTTTTTTGAGTATAACATTAAAAAAATCAGAAATTTTCGCAGATACTTTCTTGGCAAAGTGAAGCTTTTTCGACACCAAACAACTTTTTGAACAAGGTTTTACAATTTGAACACTTCTACATCCCTTAAGGCGGGCCCCAAATGTGGGTTTTAAAAAAAAAATCCCTTTTTGTTGTCATTCTTCTTTATGTACTCAAGTGTTTTTACCAAAATAGCAGCCGTATTGCTTTTAAAACATTACGCGTTTTACTTGTTCTTATCCATGAATAAAGAAATAAATGATGTTTGGACGGTTTTTGAAAATTCTGCATTTTTTCATCAAAAATGTTAAAGTAAAACTTTATAAAATATTTTAAGAAGCTAATACATTTTTAGTACGTTGAGATCATATTAGAGTAAATATTTTTATTCTATTTTAATTTATTTTATTTTACTATTAATTATTTAAAAAAAAATAAATATTTAGGCTCTTATGATCTTAACTTGTTAAAAAATGTAAAAAAAATTTTTATACTGTTTTAATTTGACAACATTTTTGCTGATAAATTATATCCGCCCGCAGGCGGCGATATGTCGTCTACGAAGCGGCGGAGATATGTCGTTTGTAACACGGCGGAGCTATGACGTTCTCCGCGCGGAGTATGAATCATACTATGGGAGCTTGTTGGTAAATACGCGGTAGAACGGAAAATTAAAATTTATGTTATAGCTGACGCATACAAAAGACACCTGTGCAAAGATTCAGCTTTATACCGTTTAAGCCGTGGCCATCAGAATTAAGTCAGTTTTCAAACTTCGAGGCCTCTTGCTATGGGTTTATCTACTAAGAAAGTTCCAAAATATGTATGTTTTTGTGTCAAACTTTCATAATCCGTGTTGGAATTTAAATTTTTAAATCTGTACCAGTCTAATGGGCATTGACCAAATCGTTAGTTTAAGGTCCTATTTTTTTTTTGTGCGACCTTTTATGTTATTCCCATAATTTGTTGGGTTTTTAAGAAAATTGCAGAACACACTTTTGCTTTTTTCCAATTTTTTCAGTAATTTGCCTGTACGTAAAGAGGACAGTCCTTAAACGCAATTATTTTGCGAGCAAACCGCTCGGAAATAAGGACTGGTTCGGTTCATTGGTTCACACAGTTTTTGAACCGCCGGTTCGGTTCATTGCATGGTTTTTGGGGCTTACTGAATCGCGGTTTCGGTTCGGTTTGCGCTGTATTCATTTAACAAACTAAAGAAATGTATGTACTCAAAATTTGCTTTGATTACATAACGATATCTTTAAGACTGTGTCATTTAATGGAGATATTTCCATTCGATTGATTGCATTTCAAAACAGCAGGAGATATCGACCCCTGTGCGCGGAAAAATCGTATGTGCCAAAAAACTAAATTTTACAGGAGAGGCTTTTTTTCTACTTTTCGATGCGGTGGCTGGCAACATCACTACCAATCGTTAGATGTGCAACATTTATCAATTTATTTCACTAAACTCTTAACTATTTTTGTGAAAAAAACTGATCTTTTTCCTAATAACTGATTTTTGGCACATACGATGCTTTTGACCAACAATTTTTTAAGTGCATCATCAAGTTTGGCACTTACGATAAATTGTAAAATAGGTCAAATTGTTAAAAATACATAAAAAAACAAAATAAAAAAATTAGTTTTCCTCCCATAAATTTAAATATGTATTTTTGTCTTTAGTAGGCTATAACTTTGCCAAATAAACTGATTTGAATGCTATAAAAATCACAAAATTAGATCATATGTTTGGCCATATGCTCAGATGGCGAAAATAATTATCAAATAACCGCGCTAGCTTAAACGGGATGATTTATTTTGATAAAAATGCCATAAATCGAAAGATGTCTGTCTTTAAAGGCCAAATTAGACACTTTCCGCTCAACTTATATAGCGCCTTTGATTTTTTAAAAATGCATCGATATGTACTTTATCGCAAATAGCTTATAAACTCACATATTTATGCATAGTGTGGCCTCCATAAATCCTTGAGTGCCGAAAATTCAACTTTTTCGTTTTTCCGCCATATCTTGGAAACAAGAGCTGATGGAGCTAAACCGGAACCAGTTTTGGAATCAGTGAGCATAAAATTATCATATTTTTAAATCAATAGGGCTGCACCTCACAAAGTTGGTCATTTTGTTGGCCTGTGTTATCACAAAGTGATTGTTTTAGTGACCTTTTTGATTGAAAATCGTAGAACTTTT
>JAEIFU010003481.1:0-27988 GCA_018904235.1 Lordiphosa stackelbergi | reverse complement strand
TAATTCGATGCAATTCAATTTGAATGCATCTTTGAACAAAAAAAGGGCGTATATTTTAAGAGAAGATCTCTGCCCAGAGATCTGTATGTGTTAAGTAGATTTGCAAGATGGAATAATATCACAATATCAAAGTTTGTCTAAAAGATGAGTCGTGAAAAAATTTATTAAGCCCATTGTTACAATTCTTTAAAAACTTTCAAAATAGGTTCTTTTTGCGTCCATGCAGCACTGCCAGCGCGATTTCCAAGTATTGAAGGCGCCACGGAAGGCATTCTACGGAAAAACCTTAATATTGCCGTGTATGCTGCTTGGATCCCCTCTGTCGTCTCAAAATGTTTGCCTTTCATTGGGCTTTTCAGGCGAGGAAACCAAAATAAGTTCGGGTGGGCCACATCTGGGCTGTAGGGCGGCTGTGGATGCGTTGGGATGCCGGCCTTGCACTTTTCAAGTTTGCACTTTTCAAGTTTACACCTTGCGCATGTTCAAATGCTCCGTCACAAGTTGAACCACAGTTTTTGGTAAATTTAACTTTCGGGCAAATAAACGAATACTTAGTCGACGGTCTGATTCAAAACTTTGCGCACACGAGTCACATTGTCGGTATTTGTCGAAGTCGAAATCTACCAGCACGATCTCTTCCCCGGCACCTCCAAAAGGCCTAGTGCCGACCGAAACACATCACTTCTTTCTAAAGCAGCGATGGCCTTGAGGTAGCCGGGAGCCGAAAACATTTCGTACTTCACATGTACACGACCCGAGCGCTTGCCGAAACTGAGACCAAAAGAGCAGAAAGGCGTCATTCTCGACGAGTTCAAGCGATTAGTCGATGCAGATTCCTGGAGCTTTATTTTCGCACACTAATAACACTCACTTTTTTTGCCCCGGCCCTCGCTGTTCTAAGCAACATATGGGTAAGTCTGCTTGATCATTTCAAACGTCTCTGTCGCAGATTTACAAAGTTTCACACAGAATTTAATGCGTACCTCTTGCCGGCTTGCACTACTCACAGAACACGTCTCCAGAAAATGCCTCTCTGACTCTCCAGTGCTCGAAAAAGAAACCAGCCGCTCGTTCGTTAGCTAGGAACGCCCTCTACACGTCTGCGTCCGTCCGCCTGCTCCGATAAATATATAATAATTCCGTATGTTAACAAACAGCTCTCAGAGTAAAGAAGAGATGACTCGTCGAAGAGTTCGATCGAACAAAATAAAATTAAAAAACATAAAAAAATAAAAAAATAAATATATATAAAAAAAAAAAAAAAATATTTAAAATATAAATATATATTTAAATAAAAATTATATTTCAATCCATTATCAATTATCAATCAATAAATAAATCACGTATAAAAAAATATAAAAAAATTTGACATGTAGGAGACAAATGCTTCTTATACTTGCAGGCTAAAGTTTATTTTAATATTTTGCCATCTTATCTGCCCCGCAATTGAAAAAAACGTCATATCTTCCAAAGTTTTGTAGATAGATGATTGGGTACCTTTTTGAGATAGTTAGTCATTAGCAATATGTGTCGATTTGTCGAAGAAATAATAATGATCGGATGAGCGGTTCTCAAGTTATGAGCAAATAAGTGAATTACCCCCGCCACCCCCTTCCACCCCGCACTCACAACCAAGCCCAAATCTTAGAGAGAGAGAAAGATAGAGAGAGAGAGGGGGAGAGAGAGAAACTTAGAGATGAGCGCAGCAGCAGCACTGCATTTAGCTCCTACTCTAGGTACAGAGTATAAATATAGTTGGGCTTGACCGACTTTCTCCCTGTTTTTTAGGTTAGTTCGAAACAATTTTTTCCAAACGGAACAATCAGTGTAATGTGCAATTCAATTATTTTGCAATTGATTAATTAACTCAAAATTTAAATCAATTAATTCAATTGCAATTAGATAAAAAAATTAGAATTAATTTAAATAAGGTGTGACCAATAAATCCATGCCTTTGAAACACTTAATGCTATATTCACTGTTAAATTCAAAATTACAGTAAACAAATTTGTTTCACTAAAATTGGTGTTTTTTGATCGGATCATATTGCGCTTTCAGAACAGATAGTATACTGCCAAGATAAAATAAGCTAACCACGATATTGTAACTGAGTTTGTTGCTGGTTTTGGGGGGGGGAGGGGGGAAAATTTTGCAAATCCGAAACAAACTCGATCAGGCTACGGTTTACACCTATGTTCATGCAAAAATTTGGTCCCTATTTCTTATAGTCTCTGAGATCGACGCGTTCATACATACATACGGACAGACGGACGGACAGACGGACAGAATGACTCGGCTATTGATGCTGATCAAGAATATATATACTTTAGAGGGTCGGAAATGTTTCCTTCTCCCTGTTACATACAACCTTCATGATCCCCATTTTACCCATTTTTATTGGGGTACAGGGTACAAAGAAAGCTTTTAGTGTTGACCGAGGGGGCTGGTAGGGGGTGGGGAAAAAGTCGAGTCCACTTTGGACGCTGGTTCTGCCAACTCGTTTTTTCATATTTATACGATGAATATCGATAGATATTGATATCGATAAGACTTTTGACAAAAAATAAGCTGTCACAACAATTGGGGGTTACAGAAATGCAAGGTAAGATGTTTCTATTTTGTTGATTTATTTATATTATAAAGGCGTTCCCTTTACAGAATTATACAAAATGGTTTAGACCCTAGACGCGACGTTGTTCCTTCTGGACTTATGGGAGGAGAACATTAAAGGGCTTCGTAGGCCCAACCTAATCAAAAAGTACAGGTACAGATACAATTTCAAACAAATTGTTCAATGTGTTATTAATTAATAATGTCCTTTGTAGAAAGGAGACAAAAACTGAAGTGGGCCATCTGGCGGAGCATCCTCAAATTGGAGCATTACTCCAGAACATATCCTTGTCCAGTGGGATTGCACGCCGAAAGGGAGTATTTTTGCTTTGCCAGCCCAGGCGAAGTTGGACTTACATCTGAAATGATTGCCTCTCCACACGAAAAACATTCACTTAAAAGCAACCATATCGACTAAGAGATAAATAAATAATTTGTAACTTTATTTTAATGTTTAATTAGTAAATGACCTGTAACTTGCAAACGCCCAAGTGCTACGTGGTGGGACTCTTCTCTCGCACCAACGCTAGCCATAGCACACTCGTTCAATACTTGCAAAACATTTTGATTTAACTGCATAAGCCGCATTTGTTGCTTTTTAATTGCATTTAGCAAAATAATGTAACTCAAATTCATTTTGATTGATGCACAAAGGTAAACAAACAGACCAGATCAGCTGTTGTGGACTCGGAAGTGGACACCGAACGCAGTGGAAACGCCTTTTTAAAAATCGTGGAATCGATGACCGAACACGCGTAAGTGGAAATCGGCTATAACTAGGTACAAACAGCTGATTCAATTCCGATGGGGTGGTAGCAGAAAAAATTGTTAGTAATTTTTCCGACACCCACCCGTCGGAAGGTCAGCAGCAAAAGCCCGACAAAAATCGTCGATTGGCATAATTTGATTCCAATGGTAAGATTTTGCATTGCCCATTACTTCTACATTCCATATATCCTCCACAAATCCCTAAATATTTGCAAAAACAATTAATTAAATTCAAATGAGAGCAAATCAGCGCAGTGTGACCGTTTCACATTTGGTGGTATTTTGATGAAGGGTGGCGTTTTGGTTCTGAACAGTCACACTACGCCGTACGCTGGCCCAGTTGTCAATTCCGCTAGCGGACGATTTAGTTTGTCTGAGTACTAAGCTTAAGGCCTGATTCCAGATGAAATAAATATTTATTTCGGCACAATGTTGCATTCAAATAAAACTGCTTTGCAATAGGATTCAGATTTCAAAACAGTTCAAAAGTGTTTCTATTCATGTGGACTTCGACAAAAAAATTGATTTTCGTGCATTCTGGAAATTGGCCTTTAATTTAAAATGTTGTTTGCTTTGGCTTACCAGTTTCCAAAGCTTTGACCCAATCACAGTACATTTTTTTCTAAAACTCTACTTTAGATAGACCAACTCCCTTATGTGTCGTAGAAAACATTCCAAATTGATCAAGTTTGAACTGTTTGCAATTCGTGGATGTAAGATGTTAGATGTGCTCAGTGTTAAAAGCCTGTTAGAAACATAACAATTGTTTGTTGTCGATTTGTATGAGCCTGCAAACGATCTATATACTGGTTGAGTGCCAAGGGGTCTCTAGATGGTCGAGTTACGGATGCGGCTGTGTCATCAGCATAAGTGGTTTTTCAGTGTGTTTTGGGCATCTGGAGTCGGCACGTCCGCGTTGTACCGTACTGGTCCAATTACACTACATCGACCTGGAAACAGCTTCTACGAGGAGGGACCAGAGCATATCGAGTTTCGCAGTCTCAAAATTTGGGAAATGAATTTTTTTTTTTTAGATGGGCTCAATTTTCCACATGGGTTGATCTATGGAACCACTGGAGCTTGATCTGTTTGAAACATGATTTACTTGAAGTTATATCTGTTTAAAGTTTGATCTGTTTGAAATCACTGGGAATTTGAGGTGACTAACTTGAACAAAAACAATTTGCTGACTTGATTTACTTGAATCTTTTTTTTTAATATCGATCAAAGGGCGCTTAGACTCCATTCAGGCAGGGCTCTATTGTAGAACAAGTCAAAGTAGGGCCAAAAGTTCAAATGTTCAGAATTTTTTATACCAGTTACTCGTAGAGTAAAAAGGGTATACTAAAGTCGTGCAAATGTATGTAAAAGGCAGAAGGAATCATTTCCGACCATATAAAGTATATATATTCTTGATCAGCATCAACAGCCGAGACGATATAGACTTGTCCGTCTGTCCGTCCGTCCGTCCGTCTGTCCGTCTATCGTATGAACACTAGATCTCAGAGATGGTAAAGATAGAGGTTTGACATGTATGGGACAAATGCTTCTTTTATCTGCACGCAGATCAAGTTTGTTTTCAAATTTTGCCACGCCCCCTCCCGCCCCCGCAATTTGGAAAAAACGTTATATCTCCACAGTTTTAAAGATAGACGATTCGTACCTTCTAGAGTTAGTTAGTCATTAGCAAAATGAATCGATTTGCCGAAAAATGATAAAGATCAGATGAACGGTTCTCAAGTTATGAGCAAAAAAGTGACCAAGCCCCAACCCGCTACCACCCCACTTTTCGGATGGTCAGGAACGCAGGAACTGTTAAACATGTTTTTCGCGGAACACTGTTAAACATGTTGTAGTGTTTCTTGTAATCCCAAATTTCTTTGGATATTTGATAAAAAAGTGACTTGCAAGTCGTCTTTAATGTATACTGCTAATCACAAATGGGCAAATGGGGATGGGGTCATGGAATCAGTACCATTAGACAAAACCAATTGCTATCCAAATTTTATATATAAGAGGGTTGCAGTAAAAAATGGTTTTTATACCCGTTACTCGTAGAGTAAAATATTACTAAGTGTTACAAATGTATGTAACAGGCAGAAGGAATCATTTCCGACCATATAAAGTATATATATTCTTGATCAGCATCAACAGCCGAGTCGATTTGGCCTTGTCCGTCTGTCCGTCCGTCCGTCCGTCCGTCCGCCGTCCGTCCGTCTGTCTGTATGAACACCTAGATCTCAGAGATGGTAAGAGATAGAGGTTTGACATGTATGGGACAAATGCTTCTTTTATCTTCTTTTATCGCCCCCGCAATTTGGAAAAAAGTTATATCTCCTACAGTTTTAAAGATAGAGGATTCGTACCTTTAAGAGATAGTTAGTAATTAGCAAAATGAATCGATTTGCGAAGGAATAATAAAGATCGGACGAGCGGTTCTCAAGTTATGAGCAAAAAAGTGATCCAAGCCCTCCCCGCTACCACCCTAAAAAAATGTGTATACTTTTTGGATGTTACGCGGGAACACAATTTACCCTTTTAAACTTTTTTAACGATAACATGTATATCAATTGGAGCCGCTTTTATATTAAGAACTCGTTGTTTATGGGTAAAGCTACTTATCGGATCTGCTTGAAATTTTTACAGAATGATGTTCTTCTTCTTCTTTATTGGCCCGATTTTTGCATCACAACCGCTTGACGGTCTCGGCCTCTGCTATTATTGCCCTCCAGTCGAGCGAGCTGGCACCAGTTGTTCACACCAAGCATGGAAATGTTTTCCTGCACCTGGTCGTCGCATCCCAGAATGATGCCTTGGGCTTAACCCAATCCAACTCTAAATGCCTTTTGATATCATTTAAAGTAGCAATTTACTTATATTTTTGTGCTTCGCTTGAGTAGTTTTTGGAAAAATACAAATTGTGTGAAAAGATATGTCAAAAATATTGGAAGATGCGAAAAGTTGAAATCCATGCTTCATGATTCACTCCGTTCGTCTCGTCTCCAACACAAAACTTTATTTTTTTTTGTGGACACTTGGCTTGTTTACCTTTTTTTTTTTTTTTGTTTTGTTTTCTTATTAGCTAATTTTAGCCAAGTCAAAATGGCGACAGCTCGAAGCTGAGCTAACGACTATAACTTTTTTGTGGCTGTTGTTTTGTGGCTATTATTTATGAGCTTTTTGTTGTGGACTTTTTTTTTTTTTTCTTACACACATCTGTGAGCAGTTATTAGGCATCTACACTACAAATATATTGTATCTCACAGATACTTGCATGTATCTTTCACTAGCTGGAAACATGCATTGAATGTGCTTTTGTTTTTCGTTGTTGTTAAACAATTCCCAAGCCTCTGATGGTGCCAGCTAGTTGAATGGTACCTACAAAAGTTGTCGAGTTAGGCGAGTTTGGGTTTGAAATAAAATCTGGAGAAAGATTTGGCATTCCCTATAAATCCAAGTCGAATTTCAAAAATTGCCCTGCAAATTGAAGGCCTTTTCCCCTCACTCCCTCCCTCCTTTAACTACTCATTAAGTAGAATTAATAAACAAATGCTAATTGTTGGTGGTCCAACCACCTTGGTCTGTGAACCCAGTCTCTAATCCCCACGGGGGAGCGGGTTTCATTGCTCTTGCATAAAATACAAATGGAAATTTTACAATAAACTTTTCATAACTAATAATAATAACTCAATTTGACCAACTCTCCTCTATGTCTCCGTTCGTTGGCTTGTGACATTTTAATCGTACAAACGGAAATTATGTAATTAGACAAAGAGCTCAAGCCGCAAGACGAACATAAAAACTTAAAACGAAAATCATAAAAATGAGGGGCGGAGGCTGGCAAGAGTCTCGCGATTGCATAATGGGTCAAAAAAAAAAGGTGGTCAAACATGGTTGGTTGGGTCACCAAATAGATAATAAACGAGCATCTAGCATGATATAAAGCATTAGACAAGCAAACACGCCAAAACGAATCCCCTGATATGAAGTAGTTTGATTAAATAACAGATCCCTCGATTACCAAGACACGGCGATGGCGTTGGCGATGCGATGGCGGCACCAATCGCCGCTAAAGAAAATCAAATCAAAACAAAAGTGCCAAAAAATAAACAAAATGCCGTAAAAAAACACACACAAACCAACACACATGAAAGATGATTAAAGAGTCAACGTTTTTTATGCCCGCAATTTAAAAACTGTAAAGGGTGCCTCAAAATGCATCAAAATTTTATGATTTTTTATGGATTCAAAATGTATAAACTTGTTATGGCATCGCCATATGAGGTTAATAAACTTTAGGGTATCAGTTTCTTTAGCTAAACTTATACACAAAGCTGGTCAATTTCGATCAATAAATTTGAAGAAAAAACCATTTCTAAATATTATGGAAAACTTTTTTAATTTTACGACAAAAAATCTCAAAAATTAGAAAATGATTTGTAAAATTTTAGAACTTGTTTTCTTAAATCTATTCGAATCCCGAAGAACTTGTGAGATGGTTTTTAAGGGGCCTAGCTGTTGGGCCATTGGACGGGTCCCAGGCGGCCTTTCCATGGACCCTTTCTCTTACCCCACAAATAAGCAGTCCCGTACAGCCAGCGGGTGTCACGCCGCAGTGCACCGACGAGGTGAGGCTCTTCCTTCGACTTTTTTTTTTGCGTATAGAGATTTGAAGAAAAACAAATTTATTGGGAATAAAATTTGAATGTTTCCCAAGGTTAAATGAAATCCCGTTGTTTTCAGCGGTTTTATTGCACTTCCAAGAAGGGAAACATATCTCAAAATGGAAATATCCAAACTTCCGGCGCCACCGTACACAAAACACAAATTTAAAATTTTAAAGTAATGTAATTGCTCTTAAATAACTAATGATTCAGAATAAAATTATAAAATAAAACTGAGACACTGTTGCCTACTACAAAAAAGATAGCTTCGATGATGCGAAAGGACGTCCACAGATTGTAGAAGGCGAGAGCCGGGCGAAGTATTCATCGACTGTTTCAAACAGGCGTTGTTTTCGATTCTCAGAGTTTACAGAGTCATAAATTAAAACTGCGAAGTTTTAAAACACCTCTAAGTAGTCTCACCCAATTCCTACACAATACCTAACCCTTTTCCATCCCAACACTCACCCCCGGGCCGGGACTAAAAGTGTCATTCGGACCGTGCCGAGGGTCAGCTTAGCTGAAGGCCCGGGTAACAAAAAAAAGTTCATTCTCTAAAAACAGTGGGCTCAATCAAGTGGCGACCACCTTCAAAAATAACCTTGCCACTGGTGGGGCTCGGCTGGTGGTCGTCCATCTGGAAGCCTCAGGAAAAAAACCTTCAAGCATCAAGAAAAGTAACGCAACTTAAATATAAGCAGGATAACCTTGCAACACCTGACGCGAGACAGTTTGTGGAGAGGCAGATGGACCGGGAGCGTCCTGGCCTCGTTAGAGATCACAAAACAGTGCGCACCACGGCGTCCTTACAGCTCTTCTGAGGTTAGAAAGAATTTGGGAACGAACAGAGAGAACCATCCTCCCACCGGGGACAAACCTTCTGGGAAGGACTCCTTGCTCCAAGAGGACGCCCAAACAATGTCAGTAACCTACAACTCACGAAAAATCCTGACCTTTGTACAGGAAAAAGGTCTGCTAGGAGAAACCACAAAAGACCAGGATTGGTGGCGGTGCGCTATTTCTCCAGCAACAAGTAATCAATCAATATTTTGTAGAAAAAATGTGTGTAAAGGGGATCCACGCTAGACACCAAATTGGCATGCGGTTTTGTTTAACGTTAGCCAGTATGTGGCATTTTTATAAAAAAATTTTAACTTTTCTATAAATAGGTTCCTCAAAAAACAAAAATTAGTCAAAAAATTTCAAAATTGGGCCAAAAATGTGTGTTTTAACGTCTATTTCATTTCATTTTGTGTCATTTTGTAGAATAGAACATTTTATATTGGGCAAATTAAACATTCAATTTATTTAGAACAGAGAACGCGCGGGTCTACTAATAATAATATAATTTCTTAAATCTAAAAAAGAAAGTATTTATTAAATAAACTAGAGATATACGCGCATATATATAGGAGCAGACATTACAAGCCTAAGACTATAGACTAAGAACAACTTCAAAAGTGTTCTCTCCTTTCCCTTTCTTTACAATACCTATTGCAAATTCGATTGCAACAACAAAGATGTGTATGCGTCGTCTTCAGTGACGTAGATTTTGTACCGCAAGCAATAATCGGGTTTCTCTTTCTATTTCTTGTGATTGTTGTTGCTTATTCTGATATTCTTCATTTATATTGGTATGTGCGCGGCCGTAGGCTGACTGTAGACATTTGATTTAAAGACTCTCAGAAACAAAGAATACAACAAGTAATAGCGTTGCTGTCGAGTGGCCCGACTTCGAAATTCCCTGTTCATTTAAGACACACATACACACACCCATACACAAAAAAACCATTATTGTGGAACGCGGTGTACGATGGCATCATTCGCCTTTCTCTCCCCCCGAAAATGCAAGTCGGATTTGCAGGCAGGCAGAGTCGCTGTGTAACCTATCTATCAAGCAGATAGAGGCGTGGCTTTCTTCAGCGGGCCTGGAACTAGCGCCACACAAGTCTGAAGCTGTTCTTATAAGCAGCCGAAAAAAGGTGCAGACTGCACAAATAATTGTGGTACCAAGTATCATTGCTTGGTGACATAAGAATCATTTAATTCCTCAGACCATCTTTTGATAAAGGCAAGAACTTCTATACATGGATTTATAACTGGGGCAGAATTTTTATTCCAAACTCGTCAACTTTATAGGTGCGTTCCAGTGACTTGATACGGCGATATTGGTATCATTTGGAATAATATTTTTTATACTCGAGACCTAGAGCCAGCGTACTATTGATGGTTTAATTATCATAAAGGTCGTTAAAGCTATAATTTTATACTCTGTAAAAAATATAAACGAGAAAGGCAAAGTTAACTTCGTCTGTACCATGGTGGAATTATACCAGGTGAAGTCATTAAAGTAGGCTGCCTCTTTTGGGGTACCAGTTGAATGGTGAAAAACACTCAGTAGCAAAGGGAATGTCAACGTGCTCTCACATGTTCCTATCAACTGGTACCTCTCTCGCATGGTGAATTCCTGACGACACTACCTTCTTAATTATACCATGGTCTGTACCGAAGTTCTGATACACTTGAGAAAGACCAAACTTCGCAGATCAGCTTAAAAACATTCAATATTACCCATGACCGTGTTTGAGAGAATGTATTGTATTGAGAACAAAACAGTTTATCTCACTAAAACCCATTATCCGACCGAACATTTCTATGTCAGCTACAAGAAATAGTCATCCGATCCGGTCGGTTCCGAAATATTAGCACCGTGCAGTAAAAAGAAGACTCTGTGGAAAGTTTCAGCTCGAAAGCTCCAAAACTGAGGGACTTGTTCGCGTAGAAACAGACAGACGGACGGAAAAAGCCTAATCGACTCAGCTCGTCATGTTGATCAAGAATATATATTATATTTTATGTGGTCGGAGATGATTCATTCTATGCGTTACAAACTACTGGGCCAATTAATAATACACTTTTCAAGTGTATAAAAATTTTGCTCTTCGTCTTTTCGTCTGTCCGTCTGTTCGTCCCTATAAACAAACAGATCTCAGAGATGGTAAGAGATAGAGGTTTGACATGTATGGGACAAATGCTTCTCATACTTTCAGGCAGATCAAGTTTATTTTCAATTTTTGCCACGCCCCCTTCCGCCCCCGAAATTTGGAAAAAGCGTCACATCTTCCACAGTTTGGTAGATGTTTGTTCCTTCTAGAGATAGTTTGTAACATTGATTTGCCGAAAAATAATAAAAATCAGATGACCGGGTTCTTAAGTTATGAGCAAAAAGTAAACCACCCCCTTCACTTCCTCCCCTTTCTTTCACAACCAACGCCGCACAATCTTAGACAGAGAGAGAGAGAGAGAGAAACTAAGAGATGAGCGCAGCAGCAGGGCTGCATTGAGCTCCTACTCCAGGTACAGAGTTTGTTATAGTCGGGCTTGACCGACTTTCTCCCTTGTTTTCTTTTGCCGACGGGAATTTAAAGGGTGGGTTTTTGTTGCACTGATCGCTATGTTGTTTTTGTTGTTCCTTCATAGTATTTTTGCTCTACTCACATACTAAATTTGAGTGTATGTACTAGAGTTGGAAATTTTAGTTCATTTTAATGACCTAGTTCAGTAGTTAAATTTTTTCATGAACTATTGTTCGAACTATAGTTCATTTTTTGAACTATAGGTCATATTTTGAACTATAGCTCATTTTTTGAACTATAGTTCATTATATTAACTATAATTCATTATTTAAACTACTTAAGCAAATTGTAATACAGCGCACACTGGATTGATGAGACACAGCCATGCCGGTTTCGATGTCGCCAAATTTGTCTCGAACCTGTTGCGTTTATGCGCGGCGTGAAATCTGTTGTGGCCTCTTGGTTTAGGACAGCGGGTATTATTGGCACGCAAAGCCGAAGCACAAATATACCATGAGTGTTGTAAACACCGCATACATTTTTTGCAGTGGTTTGAGACACTCGAGTGTGATAAATATCAAGTAACCTTGGTATAAAGATGCAGTACACTTGTAGTTGCGGTGCGTTGTGCAGATCTCTAGTTTCGTTAAGGTTTCGGTAAGTTTTGCAGTAACCGGCAAAAGCTAGGCAGGTTCCGGGAAAACTGAATATATAGTGAGAAAATCCTTCGAATGAGATAAAACGTTCTAACACTGTGTCAAATCACTTTTTTTCTTATTTTAAATGCCAGTTCTCAGTTATTTCCCACTGTGTTCTTTCATGAATCTGTGACATGCTTTAAGACCGTAAAAACTCCAAAGAATAAATTGATGAAAACTTTCGAAAAACTTGCAAAAACTAGATCTTTCTACCAAGGTTCCATACCGATCTCGAATCGAACCCTTCAGAACCGGTTTGATCCAGGTTCTTGTGATATCCGAACAGAACCGGGAACCAAACCCCGTTTAAAATTCAAACCAGAACGCAAGCCCGATCCAAACTTTTGTTTCTTATTGAAGAGGTTCGGTTTCTGAAATAAACAATATTAGGATTATTAATCGGAAAATTCTAGCAAGTACTTTTTGGCACAATAATAAGGTAATGTACAAGGCATTGCCTAACCTTTTACGCTCAACTTTTTTATTTATTTACTACTCTAAATATAGAGAGTTACAAATGAGAACTTTTAGTTTATGGGACTAGTCAGAAAATAGATCAAACAAAATTGAAAACAATTATAGTTAAATGACAAATTGCTGCCCATGCAACATTTAACTTTTCTATATGCGGCTTTTACACGCCACGTGTAGCTTCCTCCTATTTACATTTTGCTTTCTCTGTCTACAAGAGTTTGTTGAAACATAATGTAGCCTGGGTTTTTCTGTAAGTCTTTTTACTCCCATTTATTTCGATATTACACTTAGTTAAGGCAGTTATAAATCTTTCCCTATTTCAATAACAAATGTTCCCTAGAGACAATTCCTTTACATAAGCTCAATAAAATGCTCTTAATCACACGACCTTGAAAATTGCGAGTAATTTTCAGTGAATCAGGAAAATTTGCTTTGATAAGCTTTGGCTTATTTATTCTGAATTAGTCGTAGATTATGACAGCTCGGTGGGGTCTGTTCAGCAAAAACGTCTGACCTCTTTAGAAAAATGCATCTGCACAATCCAGCTGAGAGATCTGTTTGTCCCCCACTTAAGTGGTATGAGTGTTTAGCTCAAGTCTTGGTCAGGCAAAAAAACCACACACAGCAGGCGGCAGCTGTTAAAGCAATCAAGATGAAGATATATAGTATTTGCTAGCAAACACACAGTCAAACAAATGTACATAAATATGTGGGTATATGCAAGTGCAACGCTTTGGCCAACTACAATTATTTCAGAAAAATTAGAAAAAGAAAAAAAAAAAAAAACTAAAGCAAAAGCGAAAAAGTTAATGTTTTTTTTTCGTAAGCAACAAGTTTGAGTGGTGCAACAACAAAAGGTATCTCAAAAGTCCCCCGTTTGGCTGAAGCTGAACAGTGCAGCGTCGACGTCGACAGCGACGTTTGCTGCGACGGCTGGGGTTCGGGCTTGAAGCAAGTTTTACGAGATCTGCGTTTTAATTTATGTGTGTGAATGTGTTGGTGAAGTACCTTTAATTTTTTCCGTTTGTGGTGAGCTTTTTGTGGACATACCCTACTGGCGAAGAACTGGCGAAGCGGGTCATATTGGTTTGGAGTAGAAAGTGGGTGCAAAGTTATGTAAGAGCCGGAACGAAACCTTTTTTGAAATATTTTGTGACATCTGAACATTTGAAATTTATGGGCTTCTAAACCTGAACTGGAAAATTTGTTTCACAAAATAAATTAAGAAACTTTTAGAAGAACTTATATAAATAATGGGTTAACCTATTATATAGAGAAGAAAAACAAAGCTGTAAGATGCTAAAATAGTGAAAAAGGCTCTAACGATGCAATAAGTTATGAAGCTTAGAATCCTAAGTCTGTGCAACGTGTTCGAACTTCCTGATCGATCATTTTGCAGATGATTTGTTTATTGATTTACGTAAAGTCAATCAATTAATTCGCCTTCTGGGTAACAGGTAAATCGAATCAGATTAATGATTAATTCCATTATTGATAAACTCATAAATCTAGCATTTGCTTACTTAAAATAAGCGCATAAAATTCTTCTTTAAACTATAAAGCAGAGGTCACACCCGAAATTCATTTGTGCTGTCAAATAAATACGAACTCATTCACAGCCAACAACAAAACCTTCGCTCGGAGAGAAAGAGTAGGGAGTACACATATGAAGTTATGCTGCACTACCTATAGCCATAAGCCTAGCGTGAAGGCTTTCTTCTTCTACTTTGGCCCGACATTTCTATCACCACCGCTTTAATAAATTGCTAACTTTTGAGCAGTAAAAATACTTATTATGTATCATATGGAAGTTTGCAAAGTTTTGTCTCGAATTATTGTAGGGAAGTACGTCCCGAAAGGAGGGACATCGTAACGGGCCGAACTCTGAACCAAGCCTGGGGCTTGCTAAGTTTTAAATTGAGTCTCGAAGTGAAGTTCTGTATCAACTGGGTGAGATCAGCAGAGGTTTTAGTTGGATTTTGCACCTCACCATGGGGGAATCGTCACGTCTGACAGTTTGGTATCTGGGAGCCTCCGGTCTCCTGGGGGCGTTAATCTGGAGCCACCAGCCAGGCTCACTGTATGGTGTGCACTTTTCAGTACAGGGAGCTGAATACTCATATCGCTGGCAAATCTTCCCCTATTTCCCTTTTGCCAGAAATAAGGCAACTGAGACATTGATGGTTGCCTTTGCCATCCTCATCTTTCTTATCTTCCCCCTCTTCCAACACGATTGGTGCGGGAGAGGTGCCACCTGGCTACTCTTAACTATACGTATTTCATATTCAGTATTTTTTTTATTGATGATTTATTTGTTCAAATCCTCAGCAATTTTTATAAACACACAGTGTTTGATTAACTTAAAAATCCCAAATTCTAAAGAGAGAATTAAAAAGTTTTTCGTTTGGTCAAACACAAAAAGTTTTGTAAGTCGTATTTACGATAGCAGTAAGCTCTGTAGCCCAGCTCCTTACGTTCCTGTCTACAGGTCTCGACCCTTTTCTAGATCGAGCGATTTGGAATCAACTACTCAAATCTACTTGGCTTTGTATAGTCGGTTTCAATTCGCTTTATTTTCGCCATCTGATCTAGTAGGCGTGCTTTTTGGTGCCACTTCACATATAAATTCGAGCAGTTTTAATATAAAATGCAAGCGTTTATACGAAAATCGCAAGTGATTTCTGTGTCACCCCCGAATGTTTCTATTTTCATGAACACTTTTCGTTTTTCATGGCCACCGTTCATTCATAACCATTGGTAATTTAAAACAGCGATGGCCCTTGGTGGCATCCCGGGGCCGAAAACATTTCGCTATTCACATGAACACGACCCGAGCGCTTGCCGAAGCTGAGACCAAAAGAGCAGAAAGTCGTCATTCGCTCGACAGAGTTCGAAGCGATTAGGTCGAAGCAGATTCACGGAGCTTTATTTTCGCACACTAATACACTCTCACTATTTGGCCCTGCTCTTGCTGGCCATCGCTGATTTAGAACATGATATTTTTGTCTGTGTGGTAATAGATTCTGCTGTACTTGAGCTGTTCGTACTGCTTTTGTTTCACAAAGACTCCTCTGGATCTGTCACAATACTCGCGCCTTATCAGTGTATTCTCCGAAACCCGAAAAACTTGTAAGATGTTGTTGGGCCATCGGACGGGTCGCACTTTGCTGATAGCGAACGACCTTCCTATAGAGATCAGCTGTGAATAATTGGATTTACCCCACAAATAAGCAGTCCCAGACGGCCAGTAGGTGTCACGCTACACAGACTTTTTTTTGGCATAAACTCTAGTTTTTAAGTTATTGACCCCAATTTTGAAATATATTCATATTTTGGGCCCCAAGGACAACTTGAAAATTTTACTCAATTTAGACCAGAGTCCGGCACATTTCTATTTTCTGTGTATACAAGCAGCGACGTCTATCCTCTGTAGCAGCGACGTCGATACACAGACACTATACGAGCATACACTGCTCTCTTTTGCAACAACAAACAAGTGTTCAATGAGAGCGCTCTCGCGTGTCTAAACACACACATCCAATGCCAAAATGAGCATGTGTGTTTTGCCGGCCACTGATTTAGACCAATATTTGATCTAGCTGCCGATCTGGGCGATATGCTTCAGCTAAGTGGTTTTTTACGTTATTGAACTGAAGTTTGGTTTGAGCATCTATTTTAAGCTTCTGTACCGACTTATCGAAAATGGTTCAATTCGGCATACTATTTCGTGTAGCTGCCGAATAACTGATCTGTCCGATTCGCTCCAACTTTGTTGTATTTTGCGCTATTGAACAGAAATTCGGTTTGTACCGAAGGTACATAGAGTATAAAAAGTTTGTGCAAAAGTATGTAACAGGGAGAAGGAATCAATCGTATCGATTTGCCGAAGAAATGATAAAGATCGGATGAGCGGTTCTTAAGTTATAAGCAAATAAGTGAATCACCTCCCGCCACCCCTATCCCACCCTTTCACAACCAACTCCGCCGATCTTAGAGAGAGAGCGAGAAAGAGAGAAAGAGAGAGAGAGGAGAGTAAGAGAGAGAGAGAGAGAGTAAGAAACTTCGAGATGAGCGCAGCAGCATCACTGCATTCAGCTCCTCATCTAGGTGCAGAGTATTTTGTAGTCGGGCTTGACCGACTTTCTGGCTTGTTATACCCTGTTCTCATTAAAAATGGGAAAAAGGGGATCATGAAGTTGTGCAAATGTATGTAACAGCCAGGAGGAAGCACCTCCGACCCCTTAAATTATATATATTCTTGATCAGCATCAACAGCCGAGTCGATTTAGCCATGTCCGTCTGTCCGTCCGTCCGTCTGTCCGTCTGTCTGTCTGTATGAACGCGTCGATCTCCGAGACTTTAACAGATAGAGCCACAATTTTTTGCATGTATGTAGGTGTATACTGTACCAGATCAAGTTGGTTTCAGATTTGGAAAATTCCACCTTCTCCATCTTTTAGCAGCGAAAACTGTCTCTCTGTATGAACGCGTTGATCTCAGAGACTATAAGAGGTAGAGCCAAAAGAACCCAAACAAGTTGGTTTCAGATTTGGCAAATTCCTCCTTTCCCTAACCGCGAAAAACTGTCAGAGCTAAAATTTTTAAGTTTGAACCTAAGATTGAATATATATTCAATTCGTATACCACTACAAGATCCGAGCAAAAACACCGAAGATAGCAGGGGCCCCCCCCCAATTATTCAAATAAATTTTAAAATAAAAGGAGTTCAAAGCTATAGGAACCACATTGCTTGGAACAGGGTATTTTGCTGTCGGGGCACTCGACCGCAACACTCTTATTTGTTTTTTACTATGATTTTGTCGCTGTCTCCCGTGTGAGCTTAGTAGTCGAGTGGGACGTCGTCCGTGTGTTTCATTTCAAGGGTGCGACACCAAACCGTACGCCATTTGTGCGTAAAATTGCTACGATACGATAAGAGCCGTGTGCGCTCAGCCTTACAATTACCGTTATTAAAAATGAGCTGCTTTTCGGCCAAGCATCTTCATGCTAAGCGATTAAGTGCGCCATAATTCTTAAATATTTTGCTTTACATCTCCAGAGCACAAGAAATAGTTATTCGAAGATACCGAAGATAAAATATCACCGAAAAATATTCGATTTCCGATATATGCAATAATGATATTTGTAATTTTGGGCAAAAATATATATATGATATTTGATGATATATAATATGATATGTATACGATATTTCGATAATATTTTCGACATCCCTACCGGCGACCAAAGCGAGAACAAAATATTCTTGAAACGAGCACATAGTGTTTATAAGACAAGCCCAAACCGTTCATGTGTAAGAACAAAATGTTCATTGCATAATGCGTACGAATGTTCGTGAATATCGAAAAAGCGTGCTTAGTAGACTATCTTCAACAAATGTTCATGATTTCGTTACAAGTCGAACGAATATTTTTCTCTGTATATTAAAACAATTTTTTTTGATGTAAAACATCTTTAATTTCGGTACAAAAGATTTTAGTAGGAGTAAAATTTGATTTCCGCGTCACGTGACGCAGGGGAAAGAGGATGGAAAGGGGATGAAAGAATTGATGAAAAGGTGATGTAAGATTTGATGAAAGAGGCGATTAAAGAATTTATGAAAAAGGTGATGAAAGAGGTGATAATAGAGGAGATAAAAGAGGTGATGAAAGAGGTGGTGAAAGAGGCGATGAAAGAGGTGATGAAAGAGGTGATGAAAGAGGTGATGATAGAGGAGAGGAAATAGGTGATGAAAGGGGTGATGGAAGAGGTGATGAAAGCATTAATGAAAAAGGTGATGAAAGAGGTGATAATTAAAGAGATGAAAGAGGTGATGCAAGAGGTTATGATAGAGGTAAAGAAAGAGGGGAAAAAGAAGATCAGTGACTAAAGAGTGACAAAACAGTGACTAAAGAGTGATTAACTAGTGACTGGCATCAGGTTTTACAACAACGGCTCGTGCTTATAAACGAAACTCACACTTTTTTTTATCGCAATGAAACTTTAAACTGTTTTTTCTTTAAACAGTATTTTTCTTTTATTTTGAGCCTTTCATTAAAAGCGATCTTAATTTTCCGCTTGCAGATGTAATAAATAAAAACAAATTCAATTTTTTTCTAAAATTAATTCACTACAATTGACTCGATTCTGGTTTCTTAGCCACATAATGAAAACGTTCTTTGAGACAACCTTGAATGGTTATTTAATTTCAAAAAAATTCCATTCTCGAGCATGGCGAATTCTAGTAAATTCTTTAAGTAACTGCAACTAATCTGTAAACATCATCAGAATAACAAACAACAAAAGGGAATGATTAAAAACAAAAAAAAAAAAGAAAATGTAATTTAGCAAAACTATTAAATCGTTTAAGCTAAAAAATTCTAAAATTAGTTTAATTCGAGCTGGGCTAATTAACCGACTGCGTAGATGCTTAACCAAGTTTGTAAGAGCCAAAAGCTTTAGCTGGCCGACTCACACACACAGGTACAGACACAAGTACAATGGTGTTTTTTTGTTATTTTTACTTTTATTTTTCATTCGTTAAACGATCGTGTGGTGGTTTACTTGTATGTGTGTCTCTGTCGGCGGCACAAAAAAAGTTTTAAATCTGGTAGAAAAATCTGAAACGAAACGCGTTTGTGGCCTCAGACGGCAAGTGGCAGTCGTACCAGCAAGACGTAGTCTACAACACGTTAAAACACGGATCCTCTCTCAGTCTGAAAAGTTGTACAGACAACTTTTAAAAAGCTGCAAAATAAACAACAACAAAACAACAACAACAACAAAAATTAACGAAAAACTCCTTTTACTTTTTGGAATTTTTGGAAATATTTTTACTTCGATGTAAGTGCAAACTAGTGCAAAAGAAGAAAGTGAAGTGCAGAAACTGATTAACCAAAGAGAACTGTGTCAAGCAACGGATTAAAGTTTCCCCTCCCTCCCATCCTCCTCCTTTGTAGTGATTTAGATGACCGAGAAGGATAACGTCTCCATGGCTACCGTACAAATGAAGCCCGAGTATGCGGCTAGCGAGGTCTACAGTACGGCCAGCGAACCTCCACCGGTGAGTACAAGAGATAAATTGACATTTAAGTGGAGGGGGAAAATGCCAGGGTCACCCTTTTCTTTTGAGGTTGGCACATCCGCCCGGGGGCTCTGGCTGGTGGTGATCTATGGGGGCCTTTGCAACGTGATCAGCTTGGTTAATTTGCCTCTGACATTTTCACAAATATGAATCGCAAAAGGTGTGAACAGATTTGTACTCATTTCGGAACACAGAGAGAGAGAGATCTAATGCAAAAGTCACGACCCAAAACTTGTTTTTTTGTGATTGCGCCCTGCTTTAATCAACTATTGTTTGTGGGTAGAAAATTTGCATAAAATGCATTTTGCATTTTTTGCATTTGACATTCAACGTCAGCATCCGCTTCAACCAGAAATGATTTGTGTAAAGTGCGCTGCTCTGGGGTCTAGGTACAGTGAAAGCGAAAAGTTATCTAACCATCTAAGCCCTCCTACTACTTGATTGAAGTGGCGGTGGTGGCGGCTCACTTGAAGGTGAAGGGGCAGATTGAGCTGACAGTTGAATGACTATTCAATTTAATACCCCGCGGATGTATTTTAATGAATTATTTCAAGTTTTGGAACAATTAATACGTAATAAACTGGTTGTCAGTTAATTGTCTTATGGGACTGAGAAGATCACTTAGGCAAAGGCCTTTGGTTTGTAAAATCTACACAAGCAGCTACTTACTAGACTCAGAAAATGAAAATCTTTTCCCAAACTGTTTTTTCCAAATTCTTCCTTTAGCTTGAAAATAGCTTAAATAAATTTGGGAAAAATCTTTTTCCAAACCCTATTTTCTTCCAAATTCTTCTTGAATCACTATTTCCAAAAACACAAACACAAATGCCTGCTCACTAGAAGCTAAAAAAAAATCGGAAAATCTTTTCCAAGCTCATTTTTCCCTCTTTAGCTTGAAAAACAGTCAAAAAATTTCGATAAATTCTTTTTCAAAATGTTTTCTTTCCCAATTCTTCATGAATTACTATATCCAACACACAAACACAAATGCCTGCTTACTAGAAGCTTGAAAATATCGTAAATTATCTATTTCCAAGCTATTTTTTTCACATTAGCTTGAAAAACAGTCAACAAATTTGGGTAAAATCTTTTCCAAACTCCTTTTCTTTCCAAATTTTCCATGAATCACTTTTCAAACACACAAACACAAATGTCTGCTTACAAAAAGCTAAAAATATCGAAAAATCTTTTTCCGAAATTCTCCCTTTAGCTTGAAAATAACTCAAAAATTTCGGTAAAATCTTTTTCCAAACCCTTTTTTTCCAAATTCTCCTTGAATCACTTTTTCCAACCCACAAACACAAATACCTGCTTACTAGAAGCTAAAAAATATCGGAAAATCTTTTTCCAAGCTCTTTTTTTTTCCAATTCCCTTTAGCTTGAAAAACAGTCAAAAAATTTCGATAAAATCTTTTTCTAAACTCTTTTCTTTCCAAATTCTTCATGAATCACTATTTCCAGCCCACAAACACAAATACCTCCTTACTGGAAGCTAAAAATATCGGAAAATCTTTTTCCAAACTCTTTTTTTTTCCAATTCTCCCTTTAGCTTGAAAAACAGTCAAAAAATTTGGATAAAATCTTTTTCTAAACTCTTTTCTTTCCAAATTCTTCATGAATCACTATTTCCAGCCCACAAACACAAATACCTCCTTACTGGAAGCTAAAAATATCGGAAAACCTTTTCCAAATTCTCCCTTTAGCTTGAAAAAAACTCAAAAAATTTCGGAAAAATCTTTTTCCAAACTCTTTTTCTTCCAAATTCTCCATGAATCACTATTTCCAACACACAAACACAAATGTCTGCTTATTAGGTCTTTTTTTCTAAATTCTCCTTTAGCTTGAAAAACAATCAAAAAATTTAGATAAAATCTTTTTCGTAGAATTTGAGTATTGCGGGCTCGAGGTCACTAGTTTTGATTTACGGCATTTTAACAAAAATTTAATGCTAGTCTTTAGTTTAGTTAGTTTTGTTGCTGATGTCTGATACTTATTGATAATTGGCCTAGAGTTGTTGTAGTAGCTTGTTTGTTTGCATATCCCATTTTTGTGGTGGTTAATGCTTACGGCGGGCCTCCCGTTATTTGTAAAGTTGATAGTTAGCGAGGTCAAACCTCGAGCCCGCAATACTCAAATTCTACGATTTAGAAAGGTCGCTAACTATCAACTTTAAAATCTTTTTCCAAACTCATTTCTTTCCAAATTCTCCATGAATCACTATTTCCAACATTGATTTAGATCAGCGGCTTGCAATATATTTAAGTTTCAACATCCCTTATCAGCGTGGGTTTACACTGTATGCTTGTGCGCCAAGCTGACGCCGGTACTGCATTCACTTGTTATTCTTGTAACACACTTCAAAGTGAAGACAAAATTGTTGTTGTTATTTGTTGTTGTGGAAATAGCGCATCGCGACCAATTCTGGTCTATTGTAGCCCATTTCCTGTACCAAGGTCAGGATTTTCGCGTGTTCTAGGTTACTAGAACACACAAGTTGGCACAAGTTGAGAAACAGAAAATAGTTTAAGAAATCTATTAGTTTGATTCGAACTTCAATTTATTGTGAGTGCCCAGTCTAAGCTGAACGTTCTGTGTCTGGATGATACTTTAACTTTTCCACTTTCGAGCTAATCATTTTATATTTATTTGTTGTTGTTTATAATTCAACAACGAGCTGTTAAACTGGAGAGCATAAACTTAGGCTAAATTACAAATTATAAGGGAAGAAAAATAAATCAGAATCCTCGTAGATCATTTAAACGTTCTATGACTCTTTGAAGGTGATTTTCACTTTGGTTAAAGCTTCATTCACCCATACCCTATATTTCATTTCATTTGCTGAGGAACCCAATGCCTCAGAGCCGATTCGGTTAAGGCCGGGTCTTGCCAGTTTGTCCGCTGACTCGTTTCCCTCAATATTGCGGTGTCCAGTTACCCAAATGAGGTGATTACGGGGATGCTGAGCGATCACATTTAAGAATCTACGGCATTCCGTGAGGGTCTTGGCGTTATTAGAGTAAATTCGTGGTGCTTAAACTCACACAATCAAGCTTTGCGCTTGTGTGCGTAGCAGCGAAACATGAAGTAAACGACTTGAGGTCAAACATGAGCAACAAGCAAACAAACAAATGCCTTGTGAGAGAAGAAAAAGACGAAAGCACGCGTTGGTAAGCCGCCGAGCGTGCTATTTATAGAACACACGTTTACTTTCCCCTCTTCTATACGTGTGTCAGCCGCGACGCCGGCAAAATTATGAGTTCTATCCCATGGATATGGTTTGGCATAAATGTATATTTCCTTCTTCGATCATGAGTGTGCGGCCTCTGATGGCCAACAATTCTGCTTGTTACACACCAGCACTGATCAGGAGCCGGAACGATTGGCCATCGGCGTGAATAGCGAAATGCGTCCCGGCCCCAAGGGGAATATCTGGTCAAATGCAGAGAATTTAGCTGTGGGTTCTATATGAAAAATAAAACCGTTTAATACCTAAGAAATTACTTTTCAAGCCCACAAATAAGGCCCAATGATAACTGCATAACCATGATTCTAATAATACAGAACCGCGATAAAAAACCATGGATGACCAATGATGAAGAGTATAAAAACTGCTATAGCAGGATGGACGAACCATTAAATACCAAACAAGAACCAAAGAGTACCACGCCAAGTTAAAATGAGAAGAAAGTGTCATCATCTCGCACTAAAGCAGTAATGCATAGCCCGCTTGGGCATCGACCCGTTATTCTGTATAAAAAATCAATGCGCAATAAAATACTCGGTGAACTCAGCGCATTATAAATTGCCTCCTTGAGGCGAGGACCTGCACAAGCTGACGTCGCAACAAGTGTAATTAGCTCGTTTTTTAAAGAGTTAAAACAACTGAGTCCAAGCGTATCGTCGTCAGCCCTCATAAGCAGACAGCGCATTGGGCGCAATGTGGGCGACTTTGACTCTCTTATGATGGTGGTTTTTGCTGCTTGTACAAAATAGCTTACTTTGGCTCAATAGGTAACATTATTGAGAGCGTTAATCTTGGCCCAGAAAAATTTAAAAGATTATTTGAATCTGGCTCCAATCAAAAATTTTGGGGATCTTATGTTAAAGCAACACAAAATATGTTGGCATCACAAAAAAATACTAGATTGTCGATGTGTACTTTGAAGAACGCGAGAAAACTTTGACAAACGGTATCCAAATTCATTGGGACAACAACCGTTCAACGGAGAATTAAATGGGCTTTTATAATAAAATTTAAGAAAAAATTGCATAGAGTTAAATAGTTAAACCAGTGATGGCCAAAGTACAAATTTCACAAAAAAGTTGAAAATGCCAGATCTGTAAGCCGTATTTCTTTTGCATTGATTAAATTGTTTAGATTCCTCCGTCGCTATCGGAATTGATAAAGTTATGAACAATCGGACGGTTCATTCGCGAGTTATATCTATTGATTTGAAGTTAATTTTAGCCATAACTTCAGTTTTGTGGGTGTTAGGAAAAACCAAGTATGAGAAAATGCTCTACTCGTTGGCCCAACAATTTGTACTGGGTTCCCGGGAAAGTATGTGCAGATTTTTTTCTGTAACACTTTGTGGTTAGGACGACGGAATGAAACACATCTTAACAGTGGTCAAGAACACAGTTTTCCGTAGCAAGTTGACTTCAAAATTTTAATGTCACCGAATACACAGTGCTGCAGAGAACAGAAATCATTGTACAAGTGTCAGATGGGACGAAGACGATGACGAGGGACGTTGCCCATTTAAAGAAGATCGCGGAGAGTTCTTAATCCAGTCTTGTGTAAAAAAAGGAGGAATGTGAGAAAGTGCTATGAGGAGACTGTCACTCAACAAATCTGGGTTACCGAGCAGTACGGAGTATAACTAAAGCTATACACCACAAATATAAGTTTGTTCTAAATACGGGTGCCAGTAAACTATTTCTGGGAACAATCCCCATTTGCGGTCTGTCGCCTGAAGAGGGCAGTGGATGCTTTAGCGGAAAACAAACTTAATTCTGGTTCGGTTTTGACTCTCGGACTAGACCCCTCCCGATTTTAAAGAGGTTTTCAGCCCCGCTTATTATTTCAGCACAGGCGAAGTTAGCTTAGAAATGTATTTCCTTTAAAAGTACGAAATTTTCCCAGCAATTACAAGAAATTTGTAGTTCGCGGGACTATTGGTAATGATTCTAAAGATCCTCTACCATCAATTTTTAAGCCACCAAAATGTAATATACCCTAGGGTAGCGGGTAGTACAAGCTAAAGGTACGCTGAGAGGCTGTGCGGTTAATACCCTACACAGTCTCACCGCCCGACTAGGATTTAGAGGGGGATCGATCACGTGGTTAATAGCCGATGTACCTGGCTCCGACTTGTAGCTGTTTGGCAAAAGGGGGCGTTACACTACTTAGAGCCCTCGCACTAAAAGGCCACACGCTGTGTTATAACGGACGACTTATTCCTAACACATATGGGACCTAGGATGAGAGACCTGACTTACGACTATTTAACGATAACTTGGGACGGGGCAGTGGATGCGACTTTTACCCTCCGTATCTTTTGAATGACCTATACGCTCTCAAGAGTGGGACATATTACGCAGTTAGAGTCCTACTTGTCTTAAAAAAAGCCTACGATCACCCAGGGGTAAGACAGACCATGCGGTTAGTACCCAACGTGACTATCGCCTAGCCTAGAGATCTTCAAGGGTGGGTCAGGAACACATGGTTAGTACCTCACGTGCCTCAGATCACGTGGCTAGTACACACAAGAAGCTGTACAGATTCTACGGTCACTAAACTCACCTTTGTCACAAAAGATTATCACACTCGCGATGTTCTTATTTTGGTTACTTTTATTAACCATTTGACTCTGACTGTACCTTAACCGAACCAGCTCTATTCTGATTGTCCCTTTGACTTTTGTTTAAAAATAATTAACGGCGTGCTCTCTTGTACGAACTTCTTTGATGCGTTTTTCCTTTTTTACGACTCGTCTCGAGCTGGACTTGAAACCGACTGTCTACTCGCTTGTTCCGAAACTGACTGTCCTCCAGCTTGTGTTGAAACTGACTGTTGTAAAAAAATGATTTTTAAGTGGACAAACAAAAATTCTATCCGAAACGCATATAAAGGCAAATTAGCTGAATCCGCCGTGACTTTGTCCGCGTGCAAAATTTTAAGAAATTGTAGAAATTGTGTTGTTTTATGTAGACAATTTCGAGTTCACAGCTAATAAAAATAAATGCAAATTTTTCCCATCCCGTCTTAAAGGATTCTACCTTTCTAGGCGCTCGATGATTCTGGAATTATATATTGATTCCTTCCTGTCAAGTGGATGCTGAAAACATACCTCTCCCGCACAGCCATATAGTGAATTTCGGGTTTAGCGATATTATCTGTCTCTCAGCAAGGTTTTTTTCCCACAGCTCGGGGGGTTTCTTTTTTTTTTTTGTGTGTTGTTCCTTTCATGGTCACTCTCTCTCTCTCTCTCTCGCGCTCTTAGGCAAAACAGCTTAGTCCACAATATTGTTTGAGGCTCAGTTTTGTGTCCCATACAAAATTTTCTTTGGCGTTTTTACCCACTTCGCTGTACAATTTTTCAAATTTTCTTTTCTTAGTGCGCGACGAAGGTCTATCTTAGATCTCTTGGATAAGCAGTTTTGGCTGTGGGTTGATAATAGGTCAGTCAGTCAGTAAGGAGGGCCTATAGGTAAATAGAAGAAGGAGAAGAACCGACAACGACGAAAACTATGTGTATGACAGTCGGTGCAGGGGGCTGGAATAGTGTTTTAAAGCTCTCGGGTTGTGCTAATGAAATTGATTTTAAAATAAGTTTGGTTTGCTTAATTTTTGTAGTAGATTCAGTGCATTCAAAGATTTAACCATTTGAGCCACATCTCCCAAAATCTCAGCTGCCAGCTGAAGCAAATGTGTACCCATAGATTCACACCTACCATGTCACTTTACTTTCCCCACACACTGTACAAATGTATAAGAAATGTTAAGTGCATATTATGCAGGCAACCTCATTAATCTCTTTTGTTTGTCTTCTCTGTGTGTTTGTGTCTTCTGTATATGTGTGTGTGTCTCATCCCACAAAAAAAACCACAAAAATTGTTTTTCTTGCCATAAACCGAACCCGTGATTGACAAATAATGAACATTTTCTCCCCAACAACAAACCCAAATTCACCAACTCAGCTGGGATTTTTTAACTTTAATCATCAGGTTTGTCGCTCAAGTCTTTTGTCTCTCACTCTTGCACTACAAAACAACAACAAAAACTCATTAAGAGTTGTGTTGTTTTTTTTTTTGTGATTTTTGAACATTCACTTCCACTTCACTTCACTTCATCATCATCATCATCAAGTCGACTCACTTTCGCAATTGCAATGCACGCAGCACAAAAGGTGTAAAACTATTGCACATTTCGCTAAGCACACACACACATGCATACATATATAGAGTTATAAATGAATGCACCCACACCCAAACTTCGTTTTCTCTTTTGGGGATTTTTGATGGGCTGTTTTCATTTCCTTAATTTTTGTATTTATATAACGATAAAAGCTTTATAATAATAATTTTAACATAAACTTGCCAATTTTTGCACTTAACTTTAAATTGGACAAATATTTTGACTAAGCTGATGATCTAAGCCATTTTCTATACCCACTTTACATAACTGCTCTTTGATTTTCAAGTGCAACCGAAAGTCTTGGTTTTAAAGTTGAGTCGACAAAACGTGAGCTTCAAAGGTCACAGCAGCTTTTACTTTAACCCACTTTAAGGTCATTTGGTAACAGCACGTAGCTCATTATTATTTAACTTGATCATTTACAAAAAAAACTAATTTCGTTTTCCATCTTCTTTTGCAGGCCTACAAGCGTCAGGCTAATTCGGTGAAAATCGCCAAAATCACCGCCTTTACCATCATAGTTTCCTCCTTTATACTGGGAGCCTTCATTTTGGCCTCCTCATATCTGCAGGCCAAGGCCTCATGTGATCAGGTTCAGGCCTTGGATTCAGTATTGGAGAAAGAGCTCATGCTGGAGACTTTGCAGCAGGTGAACAAGGTAAGTTCCAAAGTCTCAATCGTTAGGCCTGACTAAACGTCAGTTGGAGTCAGGCCACCGTATCAGCCGGTGCCTGGTTAGGTTAGGTAATTGCCTCGCTACGTTCGTTGCACACGCCACAATTTTGAGATTAGAGCCCAACCAAAAAAAAAAAAAAAACACATTCGATTATTAAGCCAAATTACTGATAATTACCGGAAAATGTTGGAACTTACTAAAATTAGGAGAGGGAATGGAATAGGGGGGGAAAAATTCAGTA